>JAMLFY010000015.1:17109225-17413125 GCA_030441495.1 Dalbergia oliveri
CATCCTTTTGAGTTCAGATTTTAGAAGCTTTGTCCTTTCCAAGTTTAGAAATGAATTTTTGATTTTTTTTTCATTATTTTTCGTGACTTCAACTTTAAGGGCATTGAGCTTTATATTTAAACCGTTTTTCCTTTTATTTCTTCTTTTCTCAAGCCTAAGATTTTCAACTTCTAGACTTGGCCACTCAAGTTCTAAAATAACCTTTTGATATTTTCTTTCAGGTTTGAAGATAGTGAGAGGAAAGAGTTAGAGTTTCATGTAACTCTTCATACAAAGCTAAAGAATTATTAGAGGATGAAAGATCAGATTTCAGAAGTTATTACCTCAGTTTACTTTCTAAGAGTATATCCTTCCATGAAGCATAGGTTTGCAACATCTAGCTTCTCTTGTTCTTTTATTCTTTCCTTCTTCTTCTGATTCACTCCAAGTGGCCAACATGTTCTTCTGGGCATAAACTTCTTTTGTGAGTTGCGACAGCTACACCTTCCAGCCTACTTTGCCTTTTCTATCCTCTCAGGTTGATGTCTCTCTTCTCTTTGCCTTGCCTTTTTAGGCTTTTGACATCTTCCTCACTAGCATGAGAGCTCGTCTCTCCTTCTTCTTTCTCATCATCAGGCTCTTCCTCTTCATCAGGATTTCAGCAACTTTCATCACCTTTATCCTTATCCGCTTTGATGAAGACAACTTCAAGGCCATGGACTTGCTCTTCTTATGGATTCATCATGCATTTCAGAGAGCACTACCTCATGAGTTTTGAGAGACCCAATGAGTGCATCCAGAGCCAAGAGTTTGAAGGTCTTTGGCCTTCATGATGGCTGTGACCTTAGGTAGCCATTTGGTAGGAGGCTCTTAAGATTTTTCTAACCATTTCTGAAGTTAGAATATCTTTAACTTAGCCCTTTAGCTGGTTTATGATGTGCATAAACCTTGTGGTCATTTCATCAATACTCTCTTGATCTATCATTTTAAACATCTTGTATTGATGAACCAACATACTAATCTTAGTCTTCTTAACTTGATCAATACCTTCATGCGCTATGGCTCTGTCCACATATCTTTTGCTGTGTCACAAGCAATGATTTTATCATATTCACCTTGCTTAGTGAACACGTGAGGGTATTTTGCTTTAGAGTTCAATCTAACTCTAGCTTTGTGTTGCTCTGTCCACCTTCTAAGAACTTCTCTAGATGTTGAAGGTGCATCATCAATTTTGGGAACCTCTTCAAGTCAGGACATAGTCACCTCCTTGAATTATATCCCACAAGTCAAGGCTTGTATTTTATGAACAACTCCATGCAATCTCTCCAGGAGGCATAACCCCACCATCAAAGAATGGCAGTTATTGATGGAGTGTCCTTCTATATGAATACTTTGTGTCATTTGTACCTCGAATCTTTGTCCTCTGCACTCGTTAGAATGCTTACCCCTTAGAAGTCAAGCTTTGATACCACTTGTAGGTAGAAAAGCGCACGATAAATGGGGTTTGAATCGTGCTTCACTTTTACTTTCCTTTCTCACTTATGAAAAACTTAAGCAATTTACTATCAAGCTTTGAGCTTAAAGTGCAAACATCGCCAATTTTCAGAAGTTACTTCTGAACGATAGCAACTGATATGACAGAACATATAAAAGAAAAACAAGAATAATAATAAAAGTAATGCAGAAAAATAAAAAGGAGTTAGTGGAGAAAGATCAGAGAGAGATTTTTATACTCGGTTCGGCTAATCCTACCTACATCTAGTTCCCAGAAACAGCGAGTTTCACTAAACCTTTCTCAACCCAAGAAAGAAATAGGATAGATTTTCCAGTAGCCTTCCCAAGCTTTCACTAGCGACCAGGAGACAAACCATACTGTCATACACCAAGTAGTTATTCACTAGTCTTTTGACCTCAAACCATGAACAATAAGTATACTTACTATCACAAAGCAAGTAGTTATTTCCAAGCTTCTTCAAGCTAAACCCGAGTAGTCTTGTACTAGCCTTTCCAAGCTAAACCGTGATAAGCAAGAACACCTTACTATTGAGTTGCAAGTAGTTTTACCATAGCCTCTCCAAGCTATCTTACATCGATCACTACTGATCAAGGACACAAAGGTTTGTGTTTGGGTTTGCCACTTAAGCTAACCTACACTTGTAACACCCGAGTTTATTTCTAAAATTAATTTGGAATTTATTAATAAAAATCTTAATTTTCTTATATAGAAGACGAGAACGAACTTATGAACGAATAAAAAAAAAGAAGTGATTAGTGTTTGCGGCCCTGCGGGGCCCATTGGGACAGTTTAACCCAAGATTCTAGGACTTGGAGATGCTCTAAACTAGGAAAATATAGGAATAAGGTTATAAATTGTTAGAAATGAGAATTTTATATCCAAAATTAAATTTTGGGTGATATTGGATTTCCTATGTATGGTGTAACATGTAACAAACTGATTTTTCTCTTGGGAGAAATTACTAACATGCTTTTAAGGTAAAATTGGTGCAAGACTTCAATGACTAAACCCAATCATCATTAGAGGACTAGTGAATGTTTGAAAGGGGTTATGTGAGGTTTTGATAATGCAGATGTGTACCCTAGTTTTTCCATGCACGAATTACCAAAATGTCTAGGTAATTACACTGGATTTAGTGATGACTAGACACGGTCATCACCTAGAAGTTTGTCATGATTAATTGATAGGGATATATGATGATTAGTTTATGTGTAATGGTAATTATTCAAGCTAATTAATCCTTAATCAACACAAATTAATTGAGGTTAGTTAAGAATAATTAAGATTTAATTACCTTGATTAATTAATTAAGAGATAATTTAATTATCTTTGATTAATTATAGCCTTGTAATGGTTAATCATGCTTAATCTCATCCTTAATCAAGATTAGTGAAAAAAAGATAAAAAGTACTTTATTAAACAATAAAGTTAAAAGTAGGGGCAAAGTTACTTTTTGACTTATTTTTGCCCCTAATTTTTAGGAGTGATGCCTCTTTTGAAATTCCAAGTAATAATATTATAATATATGGAGGGACAATATTTCATTTAACAATTATGTGATAATTATTTTTATTCTACAAAATTACTTAAATCCTCTTAAATTATTTTCTAATTCTATAATCCTAAAATATTTTAATGTGTGAAAGAAATATTTTATTCCAAGTTTGTAGAAAATGTTTCTCATTTGAAAGTTAAAACAATAATATAATATTCAAATAAAGGAGACAAATGTGCTTTTGTAAGAATGTTTTCCTAAGGAATCATGTCACATGATATTTCAAATTAATAATTTTATAATGTAGATTCCACCTAGAAGGTGATCAATTAAATGATTTATGTATATTAAAAATGTATTCCTTTTCTTTTTTTAATTATTCTAATTACATGAAGTTACACTATAACCCTAACTACAACATTTCTAAAACTATATTAATCCTACCCCTTAACCCCTCTTAAAATGGTGCCATCTACGTCATCCCTACTCTCTATGTTGATTTTTTTAAGAGACATATGTGCGCACATGTATGATTCACTCACATGCTACTTGGTCCCCAAGTTTTGAACTTTTCAAACACTCTCAACTCCCTCTGCAATGTGCATAGCATTGTGGTCCATTTTGTGCAAAAATCTTTTCCTATAGATTGTTAAAATGCTCAATCCTTAAAGGCATGAGCTCTTATGCCAAATGTAGGTGAAGTAATGAGTGCACAAGAAGAGGGTTGAATTGTGCTCCAAAGAAACTTTCCTTCTTAAAACTTTAAACAAAGTCTATCAAGTTTATAAACTTGAAGGCAATGAAAAAGCACAAGTCAAATACCTTCAAGTAACTTTTTGAAGTATACAGAACATAGAACAAGTCTAGAAAGTTGGCAAAATAGTTTTGATATCACACATAGAATATGAAATGCATACAAAGCAATAATTAATAGAGTTTTAGGGAAAGAAGATCACTTAAAAGATGTATACTGGTTCAGCCAATTCGCCTATATTAGCCCTCAACCAATAGAGTTGAGAGTTCCACTAAATATTTTTTCTCGTATATGAAAACTAAGCAACCTCCCTGAGCCTTCTCAGGTAAATTTAGGAGAATTAGTACAATTGACCCTTACTCACAAGTAATTTTTCTCCTAGCATTCCAGCTATTGAACAACGATCACTATTGGATTAATAAAGGAAAAGTTGAAAGTCTTTGTGTTTTCTCAAATCTTTACTCAAGTTTCCTAAGATATGTGAATGGAGTAAGGAAAGAACTTGATACTTCTTTTTAAACTTCCTACAAAATAATGTTTGCTAATGGATATAAGAAAGATGATTTTTCACTTCAGAAATTGGAAATGATTAAGACCTTAGTTGAAAGTTGAAATGTAGTTTTGAATATTTTGAGTGTAAAACATTCTATTCAACTTGAATGAGTTATTTTATACTTGAAATTTGAATGAGACGTTAGTCCTTGATTTCTTCTACATTTGACATATGTTGATAGTTGTTGTGTGTCTTAGGATTAGTATTCTTAAAGACTGAGCTGAGCTATGTGAAGAAGGCACTAGTGCAAGGTATTCTAAGATTTAAAATTAATTATAATTGACCAAATATTAAACCCATTGGTGGCTATTAGTAATAAATTACTGCAATTCTACTAGTGATCAATCGACCTCTAGAATTTGATGAATGCAAATAATTAATAAATGATATCTCAATTTATTTAGAAATCACATCAAGTTTAATGAGTCAATTGCTATAGCCTAACCGCCAATAGAAAAATTAATTCTAATGTTCTCCCTCAAGGATAAACCAATAGATCTATCAATTTATGCCCAAAGGGTTTCTCTAAACGACGATCACCAATTTAGTTATTCTAACAAATATTATAGCAATCACCATATAATTATACATAATAGAAACTATAGAATATTAAGAAAACCATGCATTTAATATCAAAAGACGTCTCAAATATCATCCCAATTTATCCAAAAACCCTTACACTAGTAAAGAAATCTACTCATCTATCTCTGGAGGATTACAACAATGAAGATAAGAGAGAACCTAAAAATAATAGCAATAATCCTTGCCACAATCTCCAAGAGAAAGCACCTTCATTAATGGAATCCCTAAGAGAGAGAGATATAAGAAAAGAAGTAAGAGATAGAGAAGAATAATAGCAACATAAAGTGTGTAGCCAAAAAAACGAGCCAAAAACTAGGGTAAACATCTATGTCAATCCTTTATATACTACTCTCTAATGGGCCAAAGAAGGGCCCAAAGCAGAATTATGAACTGATATCCCATCATTGCATGAACACTCAATGCTAAATGAGTATTACTAGTCACCCAAATGTAAATAATTTCCACATTTTTTCTTCTTTTTAACTCCCAAACTCCTTCCAATAGTCTTCAGCCTTGTTTTGACATTTTGCACTTGATTCAAAAGCTCCTATGTGTAGGTAAAGCAGCACAAGAAAGTGGGGTTGAATCGTACTTCACTTCTCTTTCCCTTTTTACCTTATGAAACTTTAACACAATACTATCAAGTTTCAAGCTTATAGTGAAGCGGAAACAATGTTAGAGATTTCAGAAATTACTTTATCAATAATAGCGTCAATTATAGAACAGTGAAAAGATGAACTTTAAGCAAATATAAACAGATAACTATAGAGAACAAAAGTTAAAGATGTTAGCTCCAGAACCTCAGAAAGCTTAAGGATATGTTTTGAATGACAACAAAACCAATTTAAAGAAAATATTTTGAAGAATGATTGATGTCTACCTTGAGTTTCTTGAAAAGCAAACAGGTTCTTTCATTGGCATAACATAGCTCCTTTAAACATAAATAATTTCACTTTACATGTGCAAACATGTTTTATCTCTTTTAAAGAGATGGAATAGAGTGGAAGTGATAATTATATCATTTTGAGCATATACATGCCTAACGATTGAAGAAAATCATCAGTACAAGAAACCAAGCTTCAGGACTTTAGAAAGTAGCACTTGACTTTAAAAATACGTTTAAATTGAAGATATCAATTAAACTCTGAAGCCAACATGTTCTACAATCTTCAATCATCATGTTCGCAATCTTTTTATCAACAACAACTCTGATTGAAGATTGGAAGACCAAAATTTTATCAAGGAAATGATACCATTCATTAGAAAGTTCACTTTATAGTGAAACATTGAACTTTATTGAAAAA
Source organism: Dalbergia oliveri (assembly GCA_030441495.1). NCBI lineage: Eukaryota > Viridiplantae > Streptophyta > Magnoliopsida > Fabales > Fabaceae > Dalbergia > Dalbergia oliveri. The sequence continues at coordinate 17,115,409 of JAMLFY010000015.1, forward strand.
GGAGGAGAAAATTTGAATTTCAAATTTAAAGTTAAACCTGATAACTAGCATGTCATCTCTTCAACCAACTTGGTCAACTATCCCAGCTTCTAGAAGGAAGAGTTTAGAAACCATGATCAAAAGTAAAATGTAGTTTCTAAAAGTTTGAAACCTCAACTTTATAATGGCTTCTGAAAGATCTGACAAAAGTCAAGCTACTCCTCTAGACTGCATTTCCAAGACAAAATAGATGATCAACACATGTCACTTGGAGAACTAGTCAAAGGCAATGGTAAAAATGAAGACCATCTATAAATAGAGATGTTGTGCTTTCAAAGATATAGAGATTGACGCTACATAAGTGTTGAAACTTGAAATTTTCTCCTCATCTCTTGTAAAGTTCATTACATCTTGTAATTGGTTTCCTTTGGTTGTAAAAATCTTCTTTTATGTTCCTCATAGTTTATATGTTCTTCCCAGGAAGAATCATAGAAAGAAGTCATTCAAGTTATCCCAAGTTCTTCTTATATATCTTAAGGAAACTTGAGTGTAGGTTAGTTTGAGTTGCAAACCTAAACACAAACCTTTGTATCCTCAATCCAAGTAGTGATTTGTGTGAGTTTAGCTTGGAGAGGCTGGTTAAAGACTACTGTTAGCTTGGAAGGCTAGTCAAAGACTACTCAGTTTAGCTTGAAGAGGCTTGGTGAATAACTACTTGGTTTGTGATAGAGGGGTTGTCTGGTCACTGGTGAGAGCTTGGGAAGGCTATTGTAAAGACTTTTTGATTTCTTTTTTAGTTTGAGAAAGGTGTTAGTGAAACTCAACGTGGTTGAGAACTAAATGAAGGCAGTTGGCCAAACCAATATAAAAATATTTGTGTAATATTCTTCCTCTTATCTCCTATTTCTTTTGCTCTAAGTATAGTTGTTTATATTTGCTTAAAGTTTATCTTTTTAGCTTTGTTATTAATGCCTATTTCGAAAGTCTCTTTGAAATCTCTAACCTTGTTTTCGCTGCACTTCAAGCTAATAGCTTGATAGTATCTTTGTTTTTGAAGCAAGATTAAACTCCCCTTTTCATGTGTGTTTCTACCTACAAGTGGCATCAGAGCTTGGCCTTTAAGGGGTTGAGCACTCTAACAATTGCTGAGGACAAAGATCTGATGGACAAATGGCATAGAATATTCATATAGCAGAAGGACACTCCATCAACAAACTGTCATTCTTTGATGGTGGAAATTATGCCTATCTGGAGAGATGAATGAAGTTGTTCAAAAAATACACAAGCCTTGACTTGTGGGATATTATTCAGGGAGGTGATTATGTTCCAATTGAAGAGATACCAGGAACCGATGATGCACCTTCAACATCAAGAGAAGTCCCCAGGAGAGTGGATAGAGCAACACAAAGCCAGAGTTTAGCTGAACTCTAAAGCTAAATACTTGTCACATGTGCACTAAGCAAGGCTGAATATGACAAAATCATTGCTTGTGACACAAAGGAGATATGGGACAGATTGCATATGTTGCATGAAGGTACTGATCAAGTTAAAGAAACCAAGATCAGTATGTTGGTTCATCAATATGAGATGTTCAAAATGACAGATTAAGAAAATATTGATGAAATGACCACAAGGTTTATGCACATCATAAACCAGTTAAAAGGCCTAGGCAAAAGATACTCTAACTTTGAAATGGTTAGAAAAATCTTGAAAACCTCTTTGCCAAATGTCTGCCTAAGGTCACAGCCATTATAGAGGCTAAAGACCTTCAAACTCTCACTCGGATATACTCATTGGGTCTCTTAAAACTCATGAGGTTGTGCTCTCTGAAATGCATGGTGAATCCATCAAGAAGAGCAAGTCCATGGCCTTGAAGTCATCTCATTAGAAGTTGAATAAGGCTAAGGCAATGAAAGTTGCTGAGACCTTTGATGAAGAGAAGAATCTATGATGAGACAGAAGAAAAAGATGGAGATGAGCTCTCCATGCTTGTGAGGAAGATGTCCAAAGCTTGGAGGGAGAACAAAGAGAAAAAAGGACATCAACCTCAGAAATGACAAAAAGGCAAGGTGAAGCTAGAAAGTGTCACTGTTACAAGGAGGGAGAAGAAACACTTCAAACCAGAATGTCCTAAACTCAAGGGTCCACAAAAGAAATTCGTGCCCAAGAAGAAAGGCATGCTGGCCACCTAGAGTGAATGAGAGGAGGAAGGAAGGATCAAAAGATCAAGAAGAGCTAGACATTGCAAACCTATGCTTCATGGCTGACTATTCATCAGAAATGAACCTGAGGTAAATAACTTTGACTCTGATCTTTCCTATGATGAACTTCTAGCTTTATATGAAGAGTTGCTTGAAAATCTCAAACTCTTTCCTCTCACTATCTCAACCTAAAGAGGAAACATCAAAAAATTATTTTAAACTTGAAATGGCCAAAACAGAAGCTTATACTCTAAGGCTTGAAAAAGAAGAATTAAAAGGAGAAAACAGAGTTTTAAATGCAAAATCTAATGCCTTAGAATCTGAAGTCTTAGAAAATGAAAACACTCAGAAAATCATTTTGAGCTAGAGAGAACTTCAAAGCTTCTTAAATTTGACCTTGAAAAATGGTAAATGGATCAAAGAATCTTGATCTAATGCTTGGAGGTCAGAGGCCATATTTTCAAAAGACTTGGTTAGGATATGAAGAGAAAATAGATGAGAAAGGAAAGCCAATTCACTTAAGAAAGTAAAGAACAAGGCTTTTGTACTTTCTACTTTAAGAAGGGACATCCACCTAACAAATGCTTCATGAGAAAGAAGTCTATCAAAAAGGTTGGAAAACCTTCCTTCAAAAAGACTAACCCAAAGGACCAAAAAAGTTTGGGTACCTAAAATAAAAACTATGTTTGTTAAAGGTTTGCTTGACAACAAGTACATGGATAGTGGTTGTTCTGGACATGTTGGATCCAAAAAATGGTTCAAAAATCTTGAACCAAAAGTTTGGATCAGTAAAGTTTGCTGATGGAGGTAAGGCCAAGGTCACGGGCATAGGAAATATTGGTAAGGATGATTCTCACCAAATTTCTGATGTGTTGTTTGTTGATGGTCTGGCTCATAACTTGTTAAGTATCAGTTTCTGACTAAGGCTTTAATGTTGTTTTTAATGTCATGGATAAGTTATTTTCGTCTGGTAAGAGGCTTGATAACACGTATGTGTTATTCTTGGATGACCTACGAGATCAAGATGTAAAATGTCTCGCATCCTTCACAAATGAAAAGTGGTTGTGGCATAAGAAGCTTGGGCATACTCATATGAAGCTTATTTCTGAGCTTTTCTAGAAAGAGCTAGTTAAAGGCCTACCAAAGATCAAATTTGACAAGGATTCAACTTGTGATTTCTATGAGAAAGGTAAGCAAACTAAAGCTTTTTTCCATAACAAACATGTGGTTTCAACCACTAGACCACTTGAGCTTTTACATATGGATCTCTTTGGACCAACCAAATTGCAAGTCTTGCTAGCAAGAGATATTTCCTTGTCATAGTGGATGACTACTCTAGATTTACCTGGGTTATCTTCCTAGCTTCTAAGGATGAGGTGGTTAAAGATTCAAAGTTTTTGCAAAACATGTTTGCATAGAAAAAGATTCTCAAATCATCTTATCAAATCTATCATGGAGGAGAATTTGAAAATCATATTTTCAAAGAGTTTTGTGAAAATCATGGCATCCTTCACGAGTTTTCTGCTAGAACTCCCTGCAAAATGGGGTTGCTGAAAGGAAAAATAGAAGTTGCAGGAGATGGCAAGGACAATGCTTTTAGAAAAGGTTTATCAAAAAGTTTTTGGGTAGAGGCTTAAATACCTCATGCTATATACAAAACAGAATCTTTCTAAGGCCTATCCTCAAGAAGACTCCTTATGAGCTATGGAAGGGTAAAAACTCAATATTTCATATTTCCATATTTTTGGCTCATTATGCTTTATCCTTAACACTAAGGACAAACTCACAAAGTTTGATCCCAAGTCTGATGATGGCATCTTCTTAGGTTACTCTTATGTCTCTAAAGCTTATAGAGTTTATAACAAAAGGACGCTTTGCATAGAAGAGACTATTCACATAAAATTCAAGGAGCTTAAGAAGGACTTTGCTAATGATCTAAAAGAATTGGAGGAAAGTCTTGAGGAATGAGTCTCAAGGAAGCTTATGAAAGCAAGCAGATGAAAGCAGACCCTCAAAGTAAACTCCAGAACAAAAGCACTTCAGAAAGCTTGCTCAGAACTTCAAAGCAATTAAAAGTAGGATTTTAAACATGAAGAAGAGAAAATGAAGATGAAGGAGAAGTTGAAGAACCTCAAGCTACTAAGAAACTACAAGGGAGTTTCTAATTAAAGGCAGTTTAACAAAGTTCTTGGAGACATTTCCAAGGTGTGAGAACCAGATCATCCCTTAGAAATATGTCAAATTACTTTCATCTCCACCATTAACCTGAATGCATTGAAGAAGCTTTGAGTGATCAAAGTTAGGTGGATGCTATGCAAGAAGAGCTAAATTAGTTCAAGAAAAGGAAAGTCTTGATGCTTGTTGAAAGACCAAAGGAAAGACTATCATTGGTACAAAGTGGGTGTTCAGGAATAAGCTTGATGAAGCTAGCAAGTCACTCGAAACAAAGCAAGATTGGTTGCACAAGGTTATAATCAACAAAAGGGAATTGATTATGATGAAACCTTTGCACCAGGAGCTAGGCTTGAAGCCATCAGAATGCTACTTGCTTTTGCTACCAAATGGATGTTAAGTCTGGATTCTAAATAGATTCCTCTTTGAGGAAGTATATGTGAAGCAGCCTTGGTTTTGAGAATGAAGACCTTCCCAACCATGTCTTCAAGCTAACAAAGGCTCTCTATAGTCTAAAACAAGCTCCTCGAGCTTGGTATGAAAGACTAAGCACTTTTTTTGAAGAATGGGTTCAAGAGAGGTAATGTTGACACTACTCTTTTTACTCTTGAACAAAATAATCATTTTTGATAGTTCAAATATATGTTGATGACATTATATTTGGCGCCTTGATCATTCTCTTTGTGAAAAGTTTTCTAAATTAATGCAAAGTGAATTTGAGATGAGCATGATGGGTGAACTCAAGTTTTTCCTAGGTTTGCAAATAAAACAACAAAAAGATAGAACCTTGATCCATCAAGAAAAATATACAAAAGAACTTTTAAAGAAGTTCAATATGGATCAAGCCAAACCTATGAGTACCTCCATGCATCCATCTCAAATCATTAATGCTGATGAGAATGGTGAAAAGGTATTAGAAAGTAATTATAGAGGAATGATTGGCTCACTTTTATATCTTATAGCTAGTAGACCAAACATTCAACTAAGTGTAGGAATTTGTGCTAGATTTCAATCTAACCTAAAGCAATCACACTTAAATGCTGTAAAAGAATTTTCAGATATCTATCCGGTACTACTAATCTTGGCTTATGGTATGAGAAAGGTACATCATGTGAGATTGTAGGTTACGATGATGCTGATTTCAAGAGATAGAAAGAGAGGAAAAGCACAAGTGGTTGCTATTGTTTCTTTGGAAAAAGTTAATCACTTAGTTGTGCAAAAACCATAATACCATTGCACTCTCTACTATTGAAGTTGAATATGTAGTTGTTGCAAACTACTACACCTAGATACTGTGGATAAGGAACCAGCTAGAAGATTATCACCTAAGGTATTCCAAAATCCCTATCTTCTGTGATAATACTAATACTATTAATCTTGCTAAGAATCCTATCTAGCACTCTAGATCCAAGCACATTGATGTTAAACATCATTTTATATGGGATCATGTTCAGAAAGGTGATGTTGAGTTAATGTTTGTGAATATGAAGACCAATTGTTAGGTATATTCACAAAGCCATTAGTTGAAGATCTTTTTGTGTTTTGAAAAGGCTTTTAAACTTAAAGGTTTTTAAATTTGCATAAGCATTCATACACAAACATCTCTGGAATTCTCTTTTCATTACTCCGAGCTAAAACCCAAAAGAAGAAATCAATTTGCAAGACCACAATCAAATGAAGATTAGAATTTCAGTTTGCAAGCTTAGAAGAGTATATGGGTTAATCAAAAAGAAAGGTTGAAGATCAAATAGGTATGTTTGATTCATAAAGCTCAACATATGAAGATGAGTAAATGATGAAAATTTGTGTGACTTCAAGGGGTCAGAAATGGAACGAAGCTTGAGTAACATATTCAGTGTCAAACATCAAAATCACTTTTTTTCTTGAAAAGGCGGGATAATTCTCTCTTTTAGTTTTCTCTCTCCCACGTCTTTTCACCTTCAGTCATATCACGTCCCATCACTTAAATAACCTCTCATTTCTCACACGTCACCCTTTACCTTCTTCTTCCATACACTTCCTCAAATATTTTATTCTTCTCTCAAACCCTCATTCCTCAACTTTAACCATCGCTCCCACAACCTTTATCCTTCAATCCTTTCAAGCTTCAACCTTTTTTTGCTCTTTTCTTATACACACAACCCTGAAAATGGCTAAAGGACATGAACTCAATCACTCATCCATAAAAGGGAGCTTTCGTCATGTTCAACGAACCCTATATAAGGAGTTTTATGAAGAAACTTTAAAAGGATGATAGCATTTGGAAAAGGTTGAACAACTCCTTGTGAAACCAGGTTCATATACTCAATGAAGTTTTTACCTTTTAAGGATGGGAGTACTTTCTAATACATCTCTGATAGGGTTTTTCTAGGAATTGTGACCTTTGATGCTTTCTTGGCAAAGAACTGAACCACTCTCAAAGCCACCATTTGAGACACCTACATGGAGATAGGTTTGTTTGACCATGTCTATAGTGGTTAGGGCTCCCACTCGTTGGAGTAAAGTGCTTATCACAAGAAGAATGGTTCAAGTCTCTTGGCTTTGAGTTCAAAAGAAGTATTAAAGTGCCTTACCAATTCCACAAAGCATCAACCAGGCCACATTACAATGTCTAAATGCTAAGTTCAAGGGTGAGAAAGATTTTAAACTATTGTCCAGTCTCACCATTCTTCCTAAGTGAGGAAGTACGGATATTCTTCTAGTATGGATTGTATGTTGCTTTTTTATTTGCTATCTAAAAGAAAGTAAATCTGCCAAAATGCATAATAGACTACATGCTTAGTACCATTACTAAGGATAAAAGATGGTAATGGGCGGAGTTCCCTATGGTATGTTACTAACAAAGATTTTTCAACATGTCAAATACCCTCCTATTGAAGAGTGGTTTGAGCATATCACTAGCATAGACTTTTCCATAAACTCCTTCGGGTAGCAATGAACAACTCAGTCTATACCCTTGAAAACATGTTCCAGGAAGAAATGCTCCTTGATCAAGGATGCTAAGAAGAAATGACCACAATGAAGGTCAAGAAGAAGAAGATTGAGAGGAAAGGAGAAACAAAGAGAAAGGTTGTCATCCCTGAGACAGCTTCAAAGCTCTGTAACCAAAACTAAACATCTAAAGAACTATAACCCTCTAATGTATAACAAAGTATGCTCAAGTCATACTGGATTTAACGTTAAAAGATTACTCCTTGGGATTAGCTTAACCTCTAACTTTTCGGAAAATACTTAGCGAAAAATAGGGGCCAATTTTTTTTTTTTTTTTTGTTCATATAAGGAGACTTTACTTTCACAAATAGAAGCCTTCGCACATAAATAGTATTCAACACTAAACCATATAGATATAAGCAAACATACAGGATGAACCATCATCAAGCACTAAGACAATCACAAACCCATCACATGGAATACCTATATATATAATATAATCTAGCATAAGAGCCTCATGTTACAAAATATCCGAATATGTATAATTGTGCCACCAATGCATAAAAACTGACCGTTGATGAAAGCCGTCAAAGATAGATAAGCATGTCAAATGGACACATGGTCCGCATAAAGTAATCCAAACCAAAATGATAGTTATATGTCAAGAGATATAAGTGGGATAAATATATAATAGTCCTAACAATGTCTCCAGGACATAGCCACTATATCCCTCAAACTCAAACATCAGTGACCGGCATGTCCCTGCCATTTAGAGACATACATGGAAATTTAAATGGGGTGAAAATCCTAATGAATCTCTAGTAATAGTAAAGCATACATGGTGTCATCATTGTACGTCTCCGACCCCACTCCTATTTATTATAGAAAAGGTGTACATGCCACAATGCAGTCCAAATTTAGGGTTTTCAAACGTTGTTATCAAGTGGACTTTTTATTTTAATATGGTCTTGATCAAGTTATACATACACACACACACACACACACACACACACATATATATATATATATGTACATGATCATGGTGTCACATTGAAATATACTTTACATAAGGGCATGCATGCATAGGAGAATAAATATATCACTTAGGCCACATGCATGCATGAAAGAATGAATCATAATCTCGTGAGCACATCCATGCATGAAAAGAGAATAACATAATCCTATACACGTACATGCATGCATGAAAAGAGAACATATATAGTAAGCTGACACAAGACTTTCAACTTTCTTTGAACATAGATCATCTTCACTTATTCGTTAACCTCTCAAGGACCCTTAGGCTATGAGCTCATACCTAACATATATAATGCAATTAGCATTCCAAACCTATCAATACAGAACCTTGACTAATCATAAATAATATTCATCATTATGATATGTAAATGCGATTAATAGTCACTTAACCTCCAAGAGTACTAAACCCAGTGTAAGGGGGTGTGAGTCCTCTTTTAAGTTACATAGGCATATAGCATTCACACTTTCGTTCTCCATGGTTCATACAACGGTGTATCACTTAGTACATCTACAATCCTACTTGGCCCATTTTCCTTACTTCGTAATGGACCCGCTTATGCACTAAGTGGTACATGCAACAGTGTCCCAAGCTCATGATGTCCTTTATCCATGTCTTAATGCATACTTGACTAACACATCCCATTAATAAGACTCATTCAAGAATAACCACAAACAATGCTTAGAATAAATGCATAAGTAACCAAGTGAGTCAACAATATCCAATAATAATTAATTTCACATATATTACCAATGCAACTCGGTCAAGTATGTCACAATAGTTATTCAAAATCCAATCAAGCATAACAGTTAATTTAGTAAACAATCATCTTGCATCTACTATGTATTTAAAGAGTAATCATGTATTTAAAATTCAGTTATTAATCTCATTCTGCTAAACCGGTTGAGTTTGATAATAAGAGTATTTTGAAAGACTTAATTTTTCCTCTTCCAAGATATGTGATTACTATGGCCCACCTTCAAGTTATAAGTTCTAAAAGTTTACTTTTAAAGATTACAACTTCTAATTGTACAAAGTAGCCCCAAACTCAATTTTTCATCCAAAATCATATTTTCCACTCTAATTTATTGAAATTATAGTCCTGCACTTGAAATTTCATAATTTGCACCAAACCCCAAACTTTTAAGAAAATACATTTTGACCCTAAACTTTACTAAAATTGTAAAATAACCCAAAACTCATTTTTTTTCTCTTACACACATATTTTCCTGTTCAGAGTTTATTTTAGATTTTCACCCTAAAAATTTAGTTTTTACATAAAGCCCCTAAACTTTGTAAAATTAGATATTGACCCCAAAATCTCTACATAATCTAATGGTAAGGAAAGGAGATTTAGCCAAGAGGGGAAGAGGAAAGATAGAATGGTTGGATTAGGTTTAAGGGTATTTTAGGGTTTAGACAAAAAAGTGGGGGTAGTTTAGGTAGAAAGTGTACTAATTAGGGATAGTTTAATAAAAGCAATGGCCAAAATAGGATTAATGTAACACCCTAATATTTAACTCAATACACCTAGGATGTATTCAAGTTAATTATTAGTTATTACTCTTTTGTCTTAGTTTTAATTTGTTTTAGAAAATACTTAGGAAAATATGGGTAAAATTTTCTTTGGAAAACAAGAAAACGTGAGCCATATGCACGTATAAAGTAAACTACATTGTTGCCTGGAAATAATTGAAACATAAAATCATAAATGAAACAACATCATAGTTAGACATATAGATAGTTATAAGCAGGAGTAGCGTTAATAGTCATCCATGCATAACATGAAGAAACATAAAGAAAATACATCAGAGTTTCCGATCTACAATAGTACATCTAAAATAGAACCTCTAAAAGCAAAAGAAGGCTATCTTGAACATGTACGGGTGTATGTGCACTAGAGTCATTCGGCTCCTACTCCTGCCTATCAAAAGGAGGAACATACCCAACCTCCGAGCCAATTCGATCGGGTGGCCAAGCGATGAGCGGGTCGGCATGTGCTCCACGATAGGGCACCATCCTCACCTCCTCGAAGTGGCGCGTCACAATATTCTCGCTCCCTAACTCCATGGGTACAGGAGAGGAGGAACCCACAGATGGGATGTCTCTCGGGTCGGTCTCAAAATAAGTCGAGGGTGAGCGGGGAACATACTCCGGTAGGCGCACGGCGGAGGCTACATCGGGGTACGATGGATACGCTCCTTGGGGGCGTGTGCGCTCGAAGAGTAGGTCATCGGTGAATGGCAAAGTCGGTGAGGATCGGAAGCGTAACTGGCTCAAATGGGCAATCAAGAAATACGAACATGCGCATGGAACAATGCCCCACAAAATGGTATGACTAGTGTGTGGCGCCAAAATGAAGCTCCCATGTCGGCGCGTCGATGTAAATCACAGGCTCATCGTCCTTTGAAAACGTGACGGAAAGAAAAGATAGAGGGAGTAAGAAACTTGGTAAAGAATCTCGTAAGGTATGCTCCTATCTTGGTGTCATCATCTACATCCTTGAAAACCTTGGGTTTCTTTGTAAAAAGGTGAGCATGCATAAGGTTCAATTTTAAAAGTTCTAAAGTACCATTTACCGAGGCCCATTTTATTTTAGTATGCATCTTGGATGTCATGAATGCAACATACTTTATCATGAAATGCATGCTAATGCAAGGTATAACATACTAATTCCAATCATAATAAATGCTCATGAATCATAACAATTATAACATGACTTTCTTCCACTTATCTTTAGGTGACTTAGATTAATTCTTTCTTCATTTAAGGCCACCCCATTTCTCTCGCCTTTTGAAAGTTCTAGGTCATGAGATCATACCTCAATAGTCATCACTAGCATAATCTTATCCTATGATAAGTTAATACCCGACTCTTTGAGTGCGGGATGGGGCAAATATGATCATCTTTCATAACCTTTAATTCGGGGTATCCAAAAGATCATTTCCTTACATATTTTTATGTCACCTTTATATTAACATAATATGTTAAGATGCAAAGCCATAACTATATCATATACTTTTCTCATGCTCTTTTGAACCTATGCGACATTAAAATATTCCAAGTAAAATTATAACATGCCATATCCACTCAAAATCAAATTACTAAACATGTAAGACCTCAATTTCACATAATTCCTCAAGCAATAAAAAAATCACAATATTTCTTAGTAACTAGTCTTTCTTAAATTTAATTCTAGATTGTTCTTGTAAATAATTCGTCTTGTAACAACATAATAAGTAACCTTAGATTAGTAGCAAAAATTAGAGAGCTTAATAAAAGGATGTCTACATTTAATAAGATATATATATATTCCAAGAATCAAAGTTCTCATGTGAGTTGAAATAGTAAGTCTTGAGCACTAGGTTAATCAAATGATGGCATAATTTTAAACATGCAATGCAATCTTCATTTTTAATCTTGGCATTATAGGATGATGGCAAGTAAACATAAGTATGCTATGCAAAGCTTTGAATTTAAATATGAAAATGCAAGCTCTAGTTTTAAATCTTTAAGTTTAGGTGATGACGTAAAAATAAATATGCTAGACAAGAAATGTAAACATGAATGCAAGTTCAATTCTTTATTTTGGTGCTCTAGGCCCTTTAGAGTATTCACTCTAAATCAACAATCAACTTTAAGGTTGAAATAGGTAGGTTTCGAGTTAATTATTTAGGTGATAACATAAATGTAAATATGAAATACAAGGCTTAAATATAAATATGCAATGCAAGGACTTGAAATATAAATATAAATCCACTCCTTTTATTTCTTTGAGTCCTAGGCTCAAGATTACCATTCAACATAAAATTTTCATTTGCTAAAAACTCTTAAAAGTGAAACCTTCAAGTTTTAGAGGTCAAATAAATGATGGTTTTGAAACCAACACCCAAGATCCTCATCATCAAGCCATGGTTTCTTCATTATGTAGGCCACCAAGGCGAAAATAAAGAGGAAAGAAAAGGGAAATAAGGAACTAAAAATATGGAGGAGGAAGGAAGAATAAACATTACAACATCTTAAACCAAAAAGTAAAATAAAAAAAAAGAATAGTAATCTTTAAAACAACTCCCTACCAAAGATGTTTTTCTTTTGAAAAGAGAAAAGCTTAGTCTTGGAAATGTGATAAGAAGAACAAATCTCCCTTGGTGCTATTGTGATTTCGACCAAGAGGAAAAGCAAAGGAAGAAAGTTTTGTCTTGGGTTTTTGATCTTTGAGGTGGAGAGGTTATGTGTTTAAAGGAATATTTATGGTGGTTGTATGGTGGTTTGAGGTTAGGAAATGGTGGAGGATGGTGGCTCTTGGAAGAATGAAGAAGATGGAGAAGAAGAACTCTTGAGCATAAAGAAAGAAAACTTGAAGTTATAAGTATGAGCAAGTGTTTTTGCAAGCTTCCCTTGATGCCTATTTATAGAAAAATGAAACACAAGGGGTAAAATGAGGGGGAGTGGCGGGCCTTTGGGCAAGGAAGAGAAAAATATCTCTTTGCATGGCATGGCTTTGGGTATGGCTAGGTATGGTTCTTCAAGGATATTTTTATTGAATTTCAACATGTGATGGATGAAAAATGGAAGGGAGTGGCCCATGATTAGGAGAAATGGGGAGGAGAAAATCTCATTTTAATGTTAGTTTATGGGTATGTTTAGAAGTTGATTTGGTTAGGTTATGGATTAGGGGTTGTAATGTAGTGTTTTAGGTGAGAAATGAGTAATTAAGGTGGCTCAAGAAGATTAAAGAGTGTTCTTGCTTGATTAATGCAAATCCACCTTTATTAGGGAGGAATCTCATCATGTGACCATTTCCATAATTTAAGGAAATTGGAATAGGGATTTTACTATTCATGAAAATGTGACATAAAGTCTTAGATAAAGAAAAGGATTTTGAGTTTCTCTAAGCAATCTTAGGTTCTAATTAACCTCAATTAATTATTTTGATTTGAGATTAGAAATTAGAATTTACTAATCTTTAATTAGAGTTTAATATTGCTTAGGTTTCATTAATCGTATCATTAGGCTCAAAATACACTTAGCCGGGGCAAAAGGGTAATTTTTTGCAAACACCTCCCGGCTACCGGGCTTAACCTGATATTAAACATTACTTAAGAACATCATTTCAAACCTTTGGGTGAACGGCTAAATCGCACTTAATTTGGTGTTACTTAACCACAGGGGCATTTTGGTCATTTTGCATCGGAACTCAAAATGAAATTCTTTTGCTCTATTAGCACACGTAATCCCCTTTTAACATCAAAACATCCCTTGGAGGATGGCCGAGCGATCCTCATTTCCTGGTAAAATAACCTCAGGGGCATTTTGGTCATTTGTATGCGGGAAAAAAATTGGGGCGTTACAATTAACTTGGTCTAACCATGATTAATTTGAATTAATCATCATTAAAGGTACATTTAGTCATAAGAAAGTGGTATTTGTCCTTAATGGTGTCATAAAGTGTAGCCACTATAAGACGAGTAATGGGTAATGACATCACCATGTCTTCTCTTTGTCTTTAAGAGTGGAATTAAGTTTCCTTACTCATTCTTAGCCCTTAATTAACTCAAAATAATTATTTGACTCCATAGTAATTAATAAAAATAAATTATCTTTAATTAAAGCCTAATATCGCTTATATTCTCTTAATTATTTTAATTAAACTTAATTTGCACTAATTAGGGATAAAATGGTAATTTTACATGAGAACTTATCAAGACTTATCCAAATATCAAATATTCCTTAACATAACATATCCAACTCTTGGGTGAAAGCTAGGGTCTAGTCATCACTTAATCCCGCGTTAAATTACCTTAAAGGCATTTTGGTAATTTTACGCATGGAAACAGGAATTGCAAATTTCGCACTAATTACAATCTAAAACACATATAATCCCCTTCAAACATTAACTAACCCTTTGAGTGTAACACCCTAATTTTTAACCTAATATGCTTTGAGTCGTATTAGTTAATTATTAGTTGTTATGCCTTTGTCTCGAAAACTAACTTACTTCTTTAAAATACGAGTAATAAAAATATGGCTAAATTTTCTTTTTGAACTTTAAAACTAAATACTAACTGGCGTGCGCATAGATACCGATTACACACGTATGACATGGCAGTCATATAAACTTTCATCATATCATATATATGTAAACCATAGCATAACATACACAAATCATATTAACATGCCATAACCATAACATATTAGCGATGTCCTGATATGTCAGGACATCCTAAGATACTAAACTCAACAATAAGGTTGAACATACACCAGTCCAATACTAAACATAACTATAACAAAACTAGACGAGTCTCCATGCTTCTGGTAACGCCTCGATTTCTCCGTTTGAGTGCAAATGACCAAAATGCCCCGAGGTCATTTTTCCAAATTAAAGGAAAGGCGCAGTCCTTGAATGGGTCAACTCAATGTTTGAAGGGGATTATATTTGTTATGTTTGATATCCGAGGTGAAAATCTCGTTTCTGAACTTTTGGCTCAAAATGACCAAAATACCCCTCCGTGTTCTACAAGGGTAAAGGTGCCGTTTGAGCCTGAACTTTTCCAGGAAGTTTGGAATGATGTTTTTGAGTGGTATTTGATGTTTAGTCGGCCAGAAGGTCCAGCAATTTTAGTGCAAAATTACCATTTTGCCCCTAGAACAGTGTACAGTGAGCCTAATGACGCAATTAAGCAAACCTAAGCAATATTAGGCTCTAATCGAAGATTAATTTATTTCGATAATTAATCTAGAGTCAAAATAATTTATTAAGGTTAATTAGAACCTAAGATTGCTTAGTTAAACTCTAATTGCATTCTTTAATTCAAGATTCCTAGTCATGGAATCTTGAATAGTATTTTCTCTCTTCAATTCCTTAAATTAAGGAATTGTGCCATACCTCATTTGACCAAAAGAATGATTTTAAATTGTTAATCTAGCAAGATTACCCTCCTAATCAAGTCTTGACAACCTTAATTAGCCAATTACCTCACCTAAACACTTTCTTACAAACTCCTAACCAAAACCTTAATCAAAGAAACACCTAAACACATCACTAAACCACAATTACATGAACAATTCTCTTCCTCCCTTGGCTGCCAATTGGCTGAATGCATGGCCCAAGAAAAGTGTCACATGTTGAATTTTATCTCACTCAAGAGCCATGCTTAGGCCATACCTCAAACCATACCTCACCATGCTTTCAACCATGCTTTGCCCATGCCTAGCCCATGCCAATCAAAGAGATATTTTCCTCCCAAATGGCCAAAAGGCCGTCGGCCACTCCTCCCCAATCAGCCTCCATTTGCAAATTTTCTATAAATACCAAGCCTTGAAGAACCTTGTTACACTTTAGATCATTTGCTAAGTTTAGCTTTCTTGCTTTTCTCTCATTTTCTCTCAAATTTCTCTTCATCTTGCTCATCTTCTTCTTCCTCTCAAAGAACCTTTCCACCACCACAAACAACCATAAACCACCACTCCCTCACCTCAAACCATCTCTTAAACACTCAAACTTTCCATTTCCAAGCTTAGAAACTCAAGGAAAAATCATCTTCCTTGAGCTTCCCTCTTGGCCGAATCCATCCTCATTCAAGAGAAGATTTTGTCTTCTCAATTCTTCAAGAATCAAGCTTTCTTTCTTTCTTTCAAAGACTTCCTTAGGTAGGGTTTTGTTTTCAAGTTTTTACTTGTTTTCTTCAAGAAAAGTTCTAGTTTTCTCTTGGTTCAAAACTCTTTTTCTCTTCCTTTTTCTTTTCGGCCATGAGGCCTTTTTATGAGAAGAACTTTAGCTTGATGATGAGGTTTCAAGATAATGACTTGTTGTTGTCATGTGAGAAACCTCTAAAGCTTGAAACAACTTGGTCTTGGACCATACATGCTTGTGTTTCTTTCTTTTTCTTGTTTATATTTTCGGTTCCTTTTTCCTTCTTCTCTTAATGATTTCGGTTTCCTTTCCCTTTTCCTTTAAAGATTTCGGTTTCTTTTCCTTTGTTTGAACAAAGTTTGCTAAAAATGTTAAGTAGATCACAAAAGTTTTGTTAAGAAAATTAATCACATGTTTTCAAAGAGCTCTAAGCTTACCCTTGCCAACCTTAAAGTTGGTCGGCCGTTCTAAGAGTTTTACTCTAGATTGAAGCCCATGAGCAATAAAATAAAGAATATGACTTAGTTCTTGTATTTTGTTTAGACAAAGTGTTGAGCTTTGTGTCTATTTTCTTGAGCTTGATGATGAAGTTCAAAACCAAAGACTTCTTTGAAGTCTTGGTGCTAAGAACTCTAAAGCTCACTTTATGTTGTTAAGATGCATATTGGGTTAAGGTTGTGATGTTCCTTTAAAGTCTTGTAAGAGCTCTAGTTAAGATAAAATGAGTTGCACACATGTTTATGTTTATGCCTTGCATAGCATGTTTATTTTGATGTCATCACTAAACTCTCAAGAATAACTAAATGAACTTGCATTATCATGTTTAAATTCCAAGCTTGCATTTCATGTTTATATTTCAAGTCATCACTTAATCTTTAAAGATAATAATGAGGTTGCATCTCATATTTATTTTATGCTCTCACTTTACTTTCTAATGAAGAATAAAATAAGTGCATATCATGTTTAAGTTTATGCCATCACTTAAACTCCTAGAGCTCAAAGACTTGCCCAAGTATCTTGCATAAAGTTTTAGAAAATGGAGGCATTTCAAGGATGCCATTTCGGCCTTGTGATGATGATGATGGACTTGGATGAGTTCATCTAATCATAAGTGCCCATAGTCTAAGTCTTGGAATTTTTCTAAGCTTAGATGTACTCAAGGAACTTTATGAACAAAGTTTTATGTTTTAAATCTATTCCTTGAGCTAAATAATTTAGCTACTGACCTAGCACATATTTATATGATTTCAATGAGATTAATTGGTTTCTAAAAGAGTTTTGAGTTTCTAAAATGATTCCAAGAGAAACTAGCAACTTATATGCATTTAAATCATGAGATTATGTGATTCTATGAGGCTTATGTTTTCATTCTGCCTTGGTGTTTGGCCACTGTATGAATTCTGTTTTATGGTGTTAAAATGTGTAAAATTATGTTTGAGTGAAGCAAGGAACGATTTAGGGAAGTTAGAAAGAACAAGTAACTAAAAGGACTTAAAATGTGAATTCTAGAACACTTAGATGCACAAATTTGTAATTCTGTTCCAGCATAATTGGACTTAAGAAAAATGGTTTATAATTAGTGGATATGTGTAGGAATCCCTCATAATTGGTTTAGGAGTTAATTATAGAGCCTTAGGCGAAGAAGGAACTTAAAAGGGTCAAAACGAAGATTCTAGGACCCGTAATCATGAGGTAAAATTCTGCCCAAAAGACATAGAGCTGTTTGGTTATGTTATAATTCATAAACATTAGAGAAAATTATAGGTAATGATCCCTTAGGTGTTATAAAAATCCATAATGAAGGTTAGGATAATTGGAACACAAGTTTAAGACCCGTAAGGGCCAAAGCATAAGACACCATGAGATAGGAGGTGTGATGTGAGCATGAGACCGAGTGGGTATACTCATAATGATGTGAATATGTTAATATCATGAGCATGAGACTATATATGTATTTGTGGCATGTTGATGTGATGATGTGGTATGCCATGTTTGAGATGCATGAGATGCGGAATATGAATGAGTTAGAAGAATATGCTCTGTAAATTTAAGGATGAGAAAGTTTCATGAGAATGATATGTGTGGTTGAGTTATGTGGCATGACTCAAATTTGAGGAAATTCGGAGTGTAGTGTTATGCTCCGAATTTCCGTCAAATTTGAGGGACTTGAGAAAGTTTTGAAAAGAAAGATTTTATATGTGACATGCCGAGACGCATTTCTCTTGCTACGGTGAGGAGAAAGGAAACCCATGGAGGGTATGGTCGTGGGGGCCATACCGAAGCGGACAATGTCACTTGGCTTAACCAGATGATGCGTTTCGCAGACTGAGACGTACTTCTCCTGCTACAATGAAGAGAAGGTAAAATCGTGAGGGCATCGACATTAGCCTGCCAAAGCGGACAAAGTCACTGGTCTTAACCAGCGATGCGTTTCAGAGAAGGAAGAAAGTCCCATGATGGGTGATTCCTTAGGTCCCCTGCCCGTACTGAGTCCTGGAATTTGTTATTGATTATGATTATGATTCACTTATCAAGAGGATAAGTAAGAACTAGTGACGACTAGTTAAGGTATGAGCTCATAGCCTAGTATAGGGTCGGTTACTATTGTTTTTAAAAGATCATGATGTCACAAGTTGAGAAATGAGAAAAGATGAGAAGTATCTTGCTTATGAAGCGAGTCTGATCATGAGAAGCTACATGCCACTTATATGTGAACTATTTGTTAATGATATGTTTTATTGTTGCCTTGTTTTGCCATGCATTCATGTTATGCTATGCATACATGCATTAAGATTCATCATAAAAGACACGGACCTTGGATAATTATCTTTTATAAAACCTCATAATGAACCTTGCATGTCTAACCTTTTTATAATAAACCCAAGGTTCCTGGACGTAACGATGACATTAGGATAGAAGGTTTCCCTATTGAGATTCTTTAGCAAGATTCTCACCCCCTCTCTTTGTTTCTCTTCCGTTATGTCTCCAGGACTGCGATGTCGTTTGTGATCTTCGTTGACACTCCAATATGGGAGGTGCATTACAACCGGATCATAGTCCTACCATTTCGAGGGTCGTTGTGCTGTGCGCATTTTTGCATACATGGGATGCCCGTTTGCTTTTCCTTCTAGCTTTCGTTTCACCCCGACTTCCCCCTACGGCGATGATTTGATTTTTGAGAGGACGTGAACCCATGACGGGCAGAAGCCGTGCCCGACCATCGTCTTCAGCAATGCGTGGCTCCCAGAGTACGTCCCTCACCCGAGGCATTCGGAGACCGATCCGTCGGAGGATCCCTTCTCATCCTTTTTGGGGATCTGCCCTAGTTCCCATGGATGTTGGGAGGGGCGGAGGATACCGGTGGCAGCGGAGGTGCTAGCTCGCCGCCCAGATGCGCCCTTATCGAGGGAGAGAGTAGTCTTGGTTTGGGATCGATCTTTTGGGGCTTTTCCATGTATTAGCTTTCTATGTTTCCTTGTATTTTATGTTTCTGTACTAAAGCTCTAACCACATATATGGGTAAGACTTTATGCTTTCTTTTATGTTTTAGATGATGTACTAAACTATTATGATTAATATTATAATGGATGTTTTTATGATTGAGGTGTTTCTTATTGCTTTTGCTTTGCATGATTTATTTGCTCTTCCGTTTTACGTTTCATTTACGTTGTACGCGTTGGCTCATGTAACACCTTAAAATTATTTAAAAATTAATTTGAGCTTTGTTAGTCATGATTTTAAAAATATAACAGTTTAACAATGATAAGGGTGGCCCAACAGACGTTTTAAAAAAAAAATTCCCAATGGGGGTGAATAAGACTCAGGCCCCCACGGTCCCTTAGACAGTTAAACCTTTGGGCCCGAGGTGCCCAAAATTAGGAAAACATAGGAATAATGTTAGAAATAGGTGGGAATGATAATTTTATACTTAAAATTAATTTTGGGCAATATTGTTCAAGGAAGTGTTTACCCGTTCGTGAGATTTTGGTGTGGTTCTTACACGAATGAAACTTAGTGAAAGTTTGCCACCTAATAGACAAGTGTGTGGCTTAGAAGAAGCCACACCATTGCCACTTTATTAGGACCAATAGGATGCTTACAAAAAATTACTACATTTATCTTTAAGAAAAAAAAACATTTTGTACTTGAAATTATTATGCATTTTGTCATAAACTCATAAAATCAATATATTATCATTTCCTTTCTTGAAAATTCGGCCAGCATACTCCAAGAACCTCTCCTCCATTGTTCTTCCTCTCAAACTCCATTAACAAACTTGGAGCTTCATAAACCCTAGCCTAAACTTGATAAAACCTCAAGATCTCTTCACAAAACATATTCTACACCTAATTCTCTACCAATCTAACCGAACAAAATTTCTATTCCTCGTCAAAACCTTGTCTTGTACCTCACACCTCACTGATCAGAGGGTTTGAAGTTGGATTAGGAGCTTTGGAGAAGAAGGAAGCAAGCTTGGTTAATCTTGAAGTCAAGGAGCTAATAGGTTACTCAAAGTAAGGTTTTTCTTGCCTTTTCTTTTCAAATTTGTTCCTGAAATCTGTTTTGATGAGTTAGGTCCGAAATTTGTGGTTATGTTGGATGATATTATGTTGATATTGATGTGTGAATTTTGGTGTTGGGTTTGGATGGTGTTAGAAAATGGGTTTTATCAAAGTAAGTTTAGACTAAGTTGCTGGAATTTATGTTTTCCTATATGCTGTGGTTCATGAATTTTTTGGAATATTTTTGGGTGTTTTCATGAGCGATAAAAATTATATGTTGGATTTAGCATCTTAAAATAACTACATGAATTTTCTTGGGTGTTGATTTTAAGTTTTACTACTGCAAAAAATTCAGAAACCGAAATGAGACAAATGCTGTCTTGATTGTTGAAACCGAAGCAATAAAGTTGCCCGATTTTGTTACCACAGCAAATGATTGAATTAGCTCTTGAAGTTTTTAGAAAAGTTAATAATATGTTGAAGTATAACTGTAAATTTTATTGTGCATTGATTCAATCATTTGCTTGGGTTAAAAATGATGAGAACTCTGGTCTTAGCTGTTATTGGTGGTCCTTGACCACTGAATTTGTACAATTTATTGAGGGAGTTAGAGACCTCCGTTGGTGTTGAAATTTTTATGGGACCTTTTGGACACATTGAAGTATCCTTGAGAATTTTACAGCTTCTGAACTAACTTTTGGTTAGGCAAATAAATTGTGCTATGAACATATGAAATCGTCATTGTGCTGGAAATGGATTGATGTTGTGAATTGATAAACTAATGGCATTTTTTGTTCTAATATTGTAACACCCTAATATTTAACCCCAATACGCCTAGGACGTATCAAGATTAATTATTAGTTATTACTTCTCTTTAAATTCATTTACAAAATACTTAGCGGAAAATACAGGTAAATTTTTTTTTGAAATGATTCATATAAAACAAAGTGCGAGCCTTTGCGCGTAACATAAATGTAACGTGAAGCGGAAGAATAAATAAATCATACAGAACATAAGCATTAAAGAACACATCCATCATGAAAACATTTCTCATCACATTAGATAACATAGTTTAGTACATCACTACAGAAATATAAAGGAAACATAAAGTCTTACCCATACTAGTGGGAGCTTGCAGTACAACAACATAAAATAAGAAACATAAAACAAATACATGAAACAACCCCAAAAGATACTCCCAAGCTATGACACTCCCTCCCTCGAACTATGGACGATGCTCCTCCTCGTCCCTCGGTGGCACATACCCAATGAACTGGGCAAGCTCCTCGGATGCGTGAAGGCGGAAGGATGGGCGAGCATGCCCGCCACGGTGGGGCATATCTCTACGTGGTGCTAACCTCGCGCGTCACGTCTCCTCGCACCCATCCCGATATCCATGGGTAGGAGGGGTGGAACCCTCCGAGAAAGGATGAGAAGGAGGATCCTTTGATGGGTCGGTCTCGAACGTCTCGGGCGAGGCACGTACTGGGTAACCCGCACCGTGAAGATGTCGAACGGGCGACGGTCTGCGTCTCGGGTCGCGTCCTCTCAAAAATCATGTCGTCGCCAAAGGGGGAAGTCGGAGTGAAACGGAAGCTGAGATGGAAAGGCAAAGGGCGTCCCATGTATGCAAAAATGCGTATAGCACAATGACCCTTGAAGTGGTAGGATGATGCGGATCGTAGTGCACCTCCCACACGGGTGCGTCAACAAAAATCACGAACGACGCCATCGATGTCTGAAGACGTAACGGAAAGAAAAGAGAGAGGGGTGAGAATCTTGCTAAAGAATCTCAGGAGGAAATCCTCTATCCTAGTGTCATCGTTTACGTCCCAGGAACCTTGGGTTTATTATGAAAAGGTTAAGCATGCATAGGTTCATTATGAGGTTTTCACAAAGATATTTATCCAAGGTCCATGTCTTTTATAATGATTCTTAATGCATGTATGCAACATAATAGTTCATGGATGCATGGCAGTACTTTAGGTAAATCAAACAAATATCAAACAACATATAAGTGGCATGTAACTTTTCTCTTGAACATCTTTCCTTTTCTCATACTTGTGACACCAATCATAATAGTAACCGCACCCCTTAAACTAGGCTATGAGCTCATACCTTAACTAGTCGTCACTAGTTCTTACTTATCCTCTTGATAAGCGAATCATAAACATAATCATATTCATCATAATCATCATAATCCCGACTCCAGAGTACGGGTAGGGGCCTAAGGATCACCCATCATGGGACTTTTTCCTTCTTCGAAACGCATCGACTGGTTAAGACCAGCGACTTTGTCCGCTTTGGCAGGCTAATGTCTATGCCCTCACGGTTTTACCTTCTCCTCAGAGCAGGAGAAGTACGTCTCGGTGTGTCACCTTAAACATCATATATTTTTCCTTCTTCGAAACGCATCGACTGGTTAAGACCAGCGACTTTGTCCGCTTTGGCAGGCTAATGCCTATGCCCTCACGTTTTACCTTCTCTCACAGAGGAGAAGTACGTCTGGCATGTCACCTTAAACATCATATTTCTCAAAAACTTTCTTATGTCCCTCAAATTTGACGGAAATTCGCGGCATAACAGCTACTCTTCGAATTTCCTCAAATTTGAGTCATGCCACATAATCTCATCACATGCATCATTTTCATGGAACTTTCTCAAATCAATAACTTTCTAGTTCACATGAGCATATTTCTCAATTTCATTCATATTTCGAAACCTTATGCATCTTAAATACAACATTTCATCATATCATCATACCAATCATACACATAAAGTTTCATGCTCAAGGAACTAACATAATCACATCATCATAAATATGCTCGAGGTTCATCATCATAATTATGCTCTCCCACCTATCTCATAGTATCTTATGCTTTGACCCTTACGGGCCTTAAACTTGTATTTGCATCTTTATTACCCTCAAGAGGTTAACACTTAAACTTTTCTCTAAGATTTGAACTCACTAAAATTCCATACAGCATTCACATGAAAGGGCAAAATATCATTTGCTTAAGGGCTCTAAATCTCCATTCGTGACCCTTTTTAAGATCCATCTTCGCCTAAGGCTCCATAATCAATTCCTAGACCAATTATGAGGGATTCCTAGGCATGTTCTCTAAGTTATAAACCATTTTAAGCTCTTATCATCACCTTAAACTTAGAAATCAACACCTAATCATTTATGAAGGGATTTTGTACATGTCTTACTAATTATGAGTCATTTATCCTTGAATTAATCATGCTAGAACAGATTTGCATTTTATGCATTAAGGTGTTCTAGAATTCTCATCTCTAATCCCTTTCAAGTTACTTATTCTTTTCTAACTTCTCTAAATCGATCCTTGCTTCACTCAAACATAATTTTACACATTTTAACACCTTAGAACAGCATTTATACAGGAGCCAAACATAGAACCGAAATCATAAGCCCATAAAATCACATAATCTCTTGAGTTGAAATGCATATAAGTTGCTAGTTTTCTCTTGGGACATTTTCAGGAACAAAAAGGTGTTCTGGTAATCGATTACATGTTCCTAGTAATCGATTACCAGGAGCTAAATTCATTCTGGGTTCAAAACAACGGGTAATCGATTACATACAATGGTAATCGATTACTTAGGGTTAAGTCTATTTCCTAAAATAAAGAACATAGGAGTAATCGATTACACTATCAGGTAATCGATTACAGGGTTTCCAGAGGTTTCTGGGCATGAAGAATACCGTGGTAATCGATTACATTGCCTCTGGTAATCGATTACCAGAACCAAAAGTCCTTCAAAACCTTTGGTAATCGATTACATGGATGGTAATCGATTACCAGAACCTCCTGAATTTGAGAAAACATGATTTTTGACACATTCCAAACTATTTAAACACCTTGAGACCTCATAAAACGGTTTTCCAACATTTTCTTGAAATCATTCATGCATTTTACAAAATCAAACCATTATTGAATCATACTAAAACTCATCCATTTCTTTTTTACTAGAGTTCCCTTTTTAGGATACTTAGGGCAAGTCTTTGAGCTCTAGAATATTTAGGTGATGACATAATCTTAAACATGCTATGCACTTTATTTTACTCTTCATTAGAAAGTAAAGTGAGAGCATAAAATAAATATGAGATGCAACTTCATTATTATCTTTAAGGATTAAGTGATGACTTGAAATATAAACATGAAATGCAAGCTTGGGAATTTAAATATGGTAATGCAAGTTCATTCATTTATTCTTGTGAAATTAGTGATGGCATCAAAATAAACATGAGATGCAAGACATAAATTTAAACATGAATGCAACTTGTTTTTATCTTAACTAGAGCTCTTACAAGACTTTTAGAGGAACATAAACCTCAACCCATTATGTATCATAAGGCAAGCTTTAGAGTTCTTAGCACCTAGACTTCAAAGAAGTCTTAAGGTTTGAACTTCATCATCAAGCTTAAGGAAATGGACACAAAGTTCAACACTTTGTCTAAACAAAACTACAAGGACTAAGTCATATTCTTTATTTTATTGCTCATGGGCTTCAATCTAGAGTAAAACTCTTAGAACGGCCGACCAACTTTAAGGTTGGCAAGGGTAAGCTTAGAGCTCTTTGAAATCATGTGATTAATTTTCTTAACAAAACTTTTGTGATCTACTTTACATTTTTAGCAAACTTTGTTCAAACCAAAGCAAAGGAAACCGAAATCATGAAGAGGAAAGAAAAGAAAACCACAAACTTTATCAAGGAAAAGAAAGAAATCAAGCATGTATGGTCCAAGACCAAGTTGTTTCAAGCTTTAGAGGTTTCTCACATGACAACAACAAGTCATTATCTTGAAACCTCATCATCAAGCTCATGTTTTCTTTATGAAAGGCCTCTTGGCCGAAAATGAAAAGGGGAAGGAAAAGGAGTTTGAAACCAAGAGAAACTAGAACTTTCTTTAAGAACACAAGTAAAAACTTGAAAACAAACCCCTACCTAAAGAAGTCTTGAAGAGAGATGTAAGGAAGCTTTGTTTTCTTGATGAAAGGAGAAGGAAATCCTCTTGAAGTCTTGAGGAAGAACTTGGCCAAGTGAGGGAGTTTGAGAGGAAATGAGGATTTTGCAAGAAGTGTGAACTTACCAAGTGAACCAAAGTGTGACAAGGTTCATCAAGGCTTGGTATTTATAGAAGATGGAGAGCTCATGGATGGCTTTGAGGGAGGAGTGGCCGGCCATTTGAGAGGAGAGAAGGGGAAAATATCTCTGGCCAAGGTATGGTCTTAGGCATGGTTGGGCATGGGCAAGGTATGGGCAAGGTATGGCTAAGGCATGGCTCTTTGAGTGTAAAAAAATCAACATGTGGCACCATTTTTGGGGAGGATTTTCGGCCAACACATCAGCCAAGGGGGAAGGAATTTTGTTCATGTAATTGTGGTTTAAGGATGTGTTTAGGTGTTTCTTTGATTAGGCTTTTGATTAGGAGTTTGTAAGAAGTGTTTAGGTGAGGTA
The DNA here is from genome assembly GCA_030441495.1 of Dalbergia oliveri. NCBI lineage: Eukaryota > Viridiplantae > Streptophyta > Magnoliopsida > Fabales > Fabaceae > Dalbergia > Dalbergia oliveri. The sequence goes on from JAMLFY010000015.1 coordinate 17,141,344, forward strand.
ATTGGTTAATTAGGTGTTCAAGACTTGATTAGGAGGGTAATCTTACTAGATTAGTAATTTAAAATAATTCTTTTGGTCAAATGAGGTATGGCACAATTCCTTAATTTAAGGAATTGGAGAGAGAAAATACTATTCAAGATTCCATGACTAGGAATCTTGAATTAAAGAATGCAATTAGAGTTTATCTAAGCAATCTTAGGTTCTAATTAACCTTAATAAATTATTTTGACTCTAGATTAATTATCGAAATAAATTAATCTTCGATTAGAGCCTAATATTGCTTAGGTTTGCTTAATTGCGTCATTAGGCTCACTGGACACTGTTCTAGGGGCAAAATGGTAATTTTGCACTAAAACTTCCCGGACCTTCCTGCTCAACTAAACATCAAACATCACTCAAAAACATCATTCTAAACTTCCTGGAAAATTGGGCTCAAACGGCACCTTTTACCCGTGTAGAACACAGGAGGGTATTTTGGTCATTTTGAGCCGAAAGTTTAGAAAACGAGATTTTCACCTCGAATATCATTCATAACAGCATAATCCCCTTTAAACATCGAGTTGACCCATTCGAGGGTTGCCAGGCAACTGCCCTTTAATTCTAAAAATGACCTTAGGGGCATTTCGGTCATTTGTACTCTAGAGAAATGGGCGTTACAAATATTACATCAATACTTGATGTTACCTATTTGTCCATGCGACTTGTGACATATACATGCATGGTATAGGAAGTAAAGAGTGGCTTATGAGGTAGGATTGAGATTTCATTGTGAATGAAATGCCTTTATGTGCATTATGCATGCATTTGGAAAAAGAAAGAGAATGTACAAAGTTTACTCTGCATGTTCTACATATGACAAAACGAAAACAAGACTTAGGTTGAATGAGGGAAGGAAATTGAAAAGAGGAACTCAATTTATAGTCCGGAGACGTTCGACTAGGAATAGATCTGCGTGATTCGGAAATAGAAAAATGAAGTTCATGATCACGTATGGGATGGTTAAGTCCCAAGCAGCTCTTCCTTAAGTGGTGCAATCCACTATAAATACCATTTGGTATAAATTATCTATTGTGGCATTGTCCAACCAAATCCATCGGGTATAAACCAAGTCTTCCCTATGTCAATGAAAAGAAAAATGCACTGATTTGATCTTTGTGGCCATAAGTGAAACCATGTCATTTTGAGATAAGTTCATTGCATGTATTATATGCTACTCAACTACTCTGAATTGTCTAGGATGATTTACTTAATGTTAAAATACTATGAGATACATGCCTTAAGTGATTGAATGCTAAAAGAAACCCACTTTGAATAATGGTTTTTGAACATTAAAATGAATCTTTGATATATGTCACATGCCCACATTTTCTTAATAAACCGAAGTGGTTGGGGCGATGATGATGACATTATGATGGTGTAACTTGGGAGTTGCCCCTAATACCCGATTTTCCTGGATTGAGTGCAAATGACCAAAATGCCCCTAAGGCATTTTTACCAGAATTCGAGAAGCCATTCCCATCCTTTCGAATGGGTCAACTCAATGTTTGAAGGGGTTGTACCTGTTATGTTTGATATCGAGGTGAAAATCTCGTTTTCTAAACTTTCGGCTCAAAATGACCAAAATACCCTTCCGTGCTTATCTGTAAAAGGTGCCGTTTGAGCCCAAATTTTTCCAGGAAGTTTAGAATGATGTTTTAGAGTAATATTTGATGTTTAGCCGGCCGGAAGGTCCCGAGCAGTTTTAGTGCAAATTACCGTTTTACCCTAGAACAGTGTACAGTGCGCCTAATGAAGCAATTTGAAACCTAAGCAATATTAGGCTCTAATCGAAGATTAATTTATTTCAATAATTAATCTAGAGTCAAAATGATTTATTAAGGTTGATTAGAAACTAAAATTGCTTAGTCAAGTTCTAATTACATTCTTTAATTCAAGATGTCTAATCAAAAGTAATGAATAGTATTTTTCTTCTCAATTTCCTTAAATCAAGGAAATTTGTCTACCACCTTTTTGACCAAAAGAATTATTTTAAAATTGTTAATCTAGTTAGAATTTCCCCCCAAAAGCCACAAATTTTAAGTTCAAATTTCATCCAAAAAGGCTATGCAAAAGCTAGGATTTGACTACACCTAAGCTAGCATTTTAACCAAGCTTCCAAGACAAGCTTTGGAAGATATTTTCCTTCCTCCAAGGCCAATGAATTTCGGCCAGCCCTCCCCCCTAAATTAGCCACAACATTTCATTCTTTATAAATAACACACATTGGAAAGCTTGGCCATTTTTTTTAGATCATTTGCTAAGTTGTGCATTCTTGCAATTTCTCTTGTTTTCTCTCATTTTTTCTCCTTCTAAGTTCTTTTTCCTCCTCCCTCAAAGAAAGCTTTCCACCACCACAAACCACCATAAACCACCTTGAACCACCACCCCCTCACCTCAAACCACCTCTCAAACACTCAATCTTTCCATTTCTAAGCTTGTTTCCTCAAGGAAAAGTCATTTCCTTGGTTTTTCCTCTGGCCAAACCTATATCCCCAACAAGAGAAGATTTTGTCTTCTCATTTCCTTCAAGAATCAAGCTTTCTTTCATCTCTTTCAAGGTTTCATTTGGTAGGGGTTTTCTTTCAAGTTTTCTTTACTTTCTTTGAGAAAAGTTTCTAGTTTTCTCTTGGTTTCAAACTCTTTTTCTTCCCCTTTGTATTTTCGGCCATGAGGCCATTTTACAAACCAATCTTTAGCTTGATGATGAGGTCTCATGGAGATAGTTTGGTGTTTGCCATGAGAGAAACCTCTAAAGCTTGGATCTTGGTCTAGGACCATATACAAACTCACTTTTTCCTTTGCAAGTTCAAAGTTTTGGTTTTTCATTTCCTTTCCTTTATGATTCCGTTCCTCCTTGGTTTTTCCTAGTTCAAAGTTTTGGCCTTCATTCCTCTAAGGTTTCAATTTTTCCTTTTGCCTTGTCCAAGCTTTGGTTTTTATTTCTTTTTCTTCAATGGTTTCGATTTTTCCTTTCCTCTCTTGAACAAAGTTTGCTAAAAATGTTAAGGTAGCCCTTTTATGTTTGTTTGAAAGGTTGTCTCTTGAAAAATCGTTTCCTTGAGCTTGATGATGGTGTTCGAAGAACATAAGACTTCCTTGGTGTCTTGATGCTAAGAACTCTAAAGCTCACTTTATGATACATAATGGGTTGAGGTTTTTATGTTCCTTTAAAGTCTTGTAAGAGCTCTAGTTAAGATTAAAAAGGAGTTGCATTCATGTTTACTTTTATGCTTTGCATAGCATGTTTATTTTCAAGCTATCACTAAGCAACTTAAAGATTAAAACAAGAATGTGCATCATCACTTAATAAATCTCAAAGCCTACCTATTTCAACCTTAAAGTTGATTGTTGATTTGGGTAAACACCCAAGAGGCCTAGAGCACTAAAATAAAGAATTGAACCTTGCATTTCATGTTTACTTTCTTGTCTATCATGTTTATATTTTACGCCATCACTTAAACTCTAAAGATAATAAATGAGTGCACCTCATATTTATTTTATGCTCTCACTTTATTTTCTAAAAGAAGAGTAAAATGAGTTGCATAGCATGTTTAAATTTATGTCACCACCTAAATGGTCTAGAGCTCAAAGACTTGCCCAAGTATCCAATGTAAAGTTTTAAGAAAACGTTGGTTTTTCAATGAAGCCATTTTGGCCTTGTGGTGATGATGATGGGCTTGGTGTGAGTTCATCTAATCACAAGTGCCCATAGCCATGTTTTGAAATTTTTCTAAGCTTAGGAGTACCTAAGGAGCATTATGAATGAGATTATATGTTTTAAATCTATTTTATGAGAAAATTAATTTAGCTACTGATCTTGCTTGGACTTTAATGATTTTAATGAGATAAATTGGTTTCTAAAAGAGTTTGAGTTCCTAAAATTGTTCCAAGAGAAAACTAGCAACTTGTATGCATTTTAATTCATGAGATTATGTGATTTTATGGGCTTATGATTTCGGTTCTGCCCTTCATGATTGGCTGCTGTACAAATGTTGTTCTAAGGTGTTAAAATGTGTAAAATTATGTTTGAGTGAAGGGAGGATCGATTTAGAGAAGTTAGAAAAGAATAAGTAACTTAAAAGGATCAAGAATGAGAATTCTAGAACACCTTAATGCACAAAATGCAATTCTGTTCCAGCATAATTAATTCAAGTGTAATTGGTTCATAATCAGTAGGATATGCATAAAAACCTTTCATAAATGATTAGGTATTAATTACTAAGCTTAAGGTGATGATAAGGACTTAAAATAGGAATTCTAGCACACTTAGACATGGCAAAATGTGATTCTGTCCAGCAAAGCTAAATTGAGGAAAAGTGAATTATAACTTAGTAAACATGCCTAGGAATCCCTCATAATTGGTTTAGGGATTGATTATGAAGCCTTAGGCGAAGACGGATCTTAAAAAGGGTTTAAAACGAAGATTTTAGAACCCCGTAATCATATGATGATTTTCTGCCCAAGATGCATAATGCTGTTTGGAATTTTTAGTAAGCCTAAATCTTAGTAAGAATTATAAGTAATGATCTCTTAAGTGGAATAAAGATGTACTATGAGCATTAGAATGATTGGAACTTAAGTTTAAGACCCGTAAGGGCCAAAGCATAAGACAATATGAGATAGGAAGTGTGATGTGAGAATGAGACCAAGTGAGTATGCTTGTGATATGAATGAATGTGTTAATATCATGAGTATGAGAATATATGGATTTGTGATATGTGTTATGATGTTTTTGGTATATTATGAGCATAATGCATGAGACTATGTGATAGAAATGAATTGAGAAAGTATGTTGTTATGATTGAAAAGTTTTCTTGATGGAGGATTTTGTGAAGATAACATGCATTATGTAAGTTATGTGGCAAGACTCAAATTTGAGGAAATTCGTGTAGCGTTGCGCTCCGAATTTCCGTCAAATTTGAGGGACAAAAAGAAAGTTTTTGAGAAATATGAAGTTTAAAGTTATATGCCGAGACGCATTTCTCCTGCCCTGAGGAGAAAGTAAACCCGTGGGGGTATGGACGTGAGCCATACCGAAGCGGACAAAGTCGCTGGTCTTAACAAGTCGATGCGTTTCGAAGAATGAAAGTATATGATGTTTAAGGTGACACACCGAGACGTACTTCTCCTGCTCCGGTGAGGAGAAGGTAAAACCGTGAGGGCATAGACATTAGCCTGCCAAAGCGGACAAAGTCGCTGGTCTTAACCAGTCGATGCGTTTCGAAGAAGGAAAAAGTCCCATGATGGGTGATCCTTAGGCCCCTACCCGTACTCTGGGAGTCGGGATTATGATGATTATGTTTATGATTCGCTTATCAAGAGGATAAGTAAGAACTAGTGACGACTAGTTAAGGTATGAGCTCATAGCCTAGTTTAAGGGGTGCGGTTACTATATTATTGGTGTCACAAGTATGAGAAAAGGAAAGATGTTCAAAGAAAAGTTTCATGCCACTCAAATGTTGTTTGAATTATTGTTTGATTTACCTAAAGTGCTGCCATGCATCCATGAAATATTATGTTGCATACATGCATTAAGAATCATTATAAAAGACATGGACCTTGGATAAATACCTTTGTGAAAACCTCATAATGAACTTATGCATGCTTAACCTTTTCATAATAAACCCAAGGTTCCTGGGACGTAAACGATGACACTAGGATAGAGGATTTCCCTATGAGATTCTTTAGTAAGATTCTCACCTCTCTCTGTTTCTTTCCGTTACGTCTTCAGATATCGATGGCGTCGTTCGTGATTTTCATTGACCCGCCCACATGGGAGGTGCACTATGACCCCGAGCATCAGTCCTACCACTTCAAGGGTCATTGCGAGGTGCGCGTTTTGCATACGTGGGACGCCCTTTTGCTTTCCCCGTCTCCAGCTATCGTTCGATCCGACTTCACCCTTTGGCGACGACCTGATCTTTGAGAGGACACGACCCCGAGACGAGCAGGCCGTCGTGCCCATCCTTCCTCGTCGGAGGGCTTCCCCTTCATTTCCTATGGGTCTCGGAGGAAGTAGCGAGGACACGTCACCCAGCCGAGGCATGCGAGGCGCGTTCGACAGCCCGAAAGGCGACCACGACGCGGAGGCCACACTTGCTCCCTCGATTGCTATGCCTAGATCCCTCTTCGTTGGGCTACATCGAGGAGCTCGTCAGTTCGCGGGCTACATCTCCCCAATCGAGATCGGATCGCCAGGAGGCTTGGAGAGAGAGGGTAGCGATAGTTAGGTGCTTATCTTTTGGGGGTTGTTTCATGTATTTGTCATCCTTTGATATCATTGTATTGCAAGCTCTGCCCACTAGTATGGGTAAGACTTTATGCTTCTATTATATTTCTGTTATGATGTACTAAACTATATTATCTAATGTAATGAGGAATGATGTTTATGATGGATGTGTTCTTTAATGTTTATGTCCTGTATGTTTTATGTATTCTTCCGCTTCACATCGTTTATATGTCACGCGCAAGGCTCGCACTTTGTTTTATATAAATCATTTCAAAAAAAAAAATTTACCTTATTTTCCACTAAGTTAATTTCTAAAAGAGGTTTTAAAGGAAGTAATGACTAATAATTAATGATACGTCCTAGGCGTATTGGGTTAAATGTTAGGGTGTTACATGCCCTACCGAGAATTGTGTAATTCTCACCCCTATGTTTTTGTGTTCCGGTCGCTTCCAGGTTTATCAAGAAAAACAATGGAGCTTGACTTGAAGAACTTGAATCGTAGTACTTATTAGTTGATGTTTTTACTTCACCTGCTTAGTTGGAGTTGTATGTATATAATGGATACGTAATGTAGTGTAGTAAATCTCTTAGAAGAGCTTCCCTCTGGACTTAATTATGTATTTAAATAAATGTTTTGGTTCTTCGTTATACATTTTAATAGAATTACGCTTAGTTACTTCACGAAGCGATCAATCTTGCTATAGATATTTAAGAAAGGTCCGCTAATTAGGAAGTAACAACTCTTAAGTATGATGTCATGACTTGAGGATGGGGTTGTACTTGGGAGGATGTTACAACTCGCACTTTGTTTTACGTATTCCATTTCAAAAAAAAAATTTACCCAATTTTCCGCTAAGTAATTTTACAAACAAGTTATAAAGGGAAGTAATAACTAATAATTAATCCTAATACGTCCTAGGCGTGTTGGGTTAAATATTAGGGTGTTACATCTGTTGTAACCTTTGATCCGGAGGTAACGTGACTCATATGCCTACGCCTCAAGGAAGATCACAACTGCACCATTCATGTCTGGAGACGACGCTGAGAAAGAAAGGATGAGAAACTTATTCAAAATTCTCAGGAGGGCCCCGACTCTAACACAAGTGTCATCGCTGTTCCCCAGCCACTTCGATTTTCATTATGAAGGAAATGTGCATGCATAAGGTTCAATTTTAAACTTCTCAAAATCCATTTATCCAAGTGGATGTCTTTTAGCATGGGTCTTAATGACATGAATGCAACATGTATCTCATGTATGCATGGCAATACTTCAATGAGCATAATTAACACATGTAAATAGCACATATCACATGATTAAATTGACCAATAAAACAATAATGTAACGTATGCATATGTATCTTTACTTTATCATGATTGAACTTTCAAGTTCTTTTCTTAATGACCACCTTCTACATCATCACCATAAACCAACCATCTCACCTTCCCCAGGATTTTATAGTCATCACCAAAACTCCACCTCACCAATCACCTAGGATGAGCTCAATCCTAACTAGTCGTGAGATTTATATGGGGTAATAGAGGGGGAAACACACCACTTTCTTATCACTAGTATGCAACTTTCTTGGATCACCTCTCATAACCTTTAATTCGGGGAGTCTAGAGGATCACTTCCATTTGTAATAATGTCACCTTTAATTCTTAGCATATTATATTAAGATGCAAAGCCATAATCATATCATATGCTTTTCTCATGCTTTATGAAACTTTAAGATATTCCAAGTGTAATTATAACATGCCATCTTCATTCAAATTCAAATAACTAACATGTAAGTCCTCCATTTCACATAATTCCTCAAGCATATGAAAATCACAACATTTTATAGGATAAGTACTTTAATTTGTATCCTTATAGCAACACAATAAGCAACCTTACATTAATAGCATAAATTAGAGAGCTTAATAAAAGATGTTTACATTTTATTAAGATTGCATGAGTCAAAGGCCTCATGTGAGCTAAAATGGTGAGTCTTGAGCACAAGGTTAACCAAGTGATGGAATAATTTAAACATGCAATGCAAGCTTTATTTTTAATCTTGGCATTATAGGGTGATAACAAGAAAAACATAAGTATGCTATGCAAAGCTTTGAATTTAAATATGAGAATGCAAACTCTAGTTTTAAATCTTTAAGTTTAGGTGATGACTTGAAAAATAAATATGCTAGACAAGAAATGTAAATATGAATGCAAGTTCAATTCTTTATTGTAACCTCATATGCTTGAATCGCATTTCGGTTAATTATTAGTTGTTACGCCTTTGTCTCAGATCTTGACTTATCTTTCTTTAAAATACGAATAATAAAAATATGACTAAAATTTTCTTTTTGAACTTAAAGCTTAAAATGCGAGCCCGTATGCATAGTGTAACGCCATTTTTTTTTGTTAAAGTACAAATGACCGAAATGCCCCTTAGGTCATTTTTACCCGAATTCAGGGCAGTCGCCCCAGTCCTCGAATGGGTCAACTCAATATTTGAAGGAGATTATATCTGTTACATTTGATATCAGAGGTGAAATCTCGTTTCTGAACTTTCGACTCAAAATAACCAAAATACCCCTCCTGTTTCTCATGGGTAAAAGGTGTCGTTTAAGCCCGAAACTTTTCCAGGAAGTTTGGAATGATGTTTTTGAGTGGTATTTGATATTAGTCCTGCCTGGAGGTCCTGCAGTTTAGTGCGAAATTACCATTTTGCCCCTAGAACAATGTAGTGAGCCTAATGACATAATTAAGCAAACCTAAGCAATATTAGGCTCTAATCGAAGATTAATTTATTTTGATAAATAATCTAGAGTCAAAATAATTTATTAAGGTTAATTAGAACCTAAGATTGCTTGGTTAAACTTTAATTACATTCCTTTATTCAAGATTCCTAGTCATGGAATCTTGAATAGTTTTTTTCTCCAATTCCTTAAATTAAGGAATTGTGTCATACCTCATTTGACTAAGAAAATGAATTTAATTTGTTAATCTAGTATGAACACTCCCTAATCAAGTCTTGAACCACCTTAATTAACCATTTTCTCACCTAAACACTTTCTTACAAACTCCTAATCAAAACCTTAATCAAAGAAACACCTAAACACATCATTAAACCACAATTACATGAGCAAATCTTCCTCCCCCCTTGGCTGGAAATGTTGGCCGAAATCCCCTCCCATATGTAGCACATGGTGAGTTTGTTTCACTCAAAGGCCATACTTCAAGCCATGCTTTGCCAATACCTCACCATGTCTTCAACCATGCTCACAACCATAATCTGTGTTCCCCTTCCCAAATCAGCCTCCACATTGCAAATTTTCTATAAATATCAAGCATTGGAAGACTTGGTTGCTCTTTGGATCATTTGTCAAGTTCAAGCATTCTTGCATTTTCTCTCATTTCCTCTCAAATTCCCTTAACTTGGCCGATTTCTTCCTTCAAGTTTCAAGAGGATTTTCCTTCTCCATTTCATCAAGAACTCAAGCTTTCTTTCATCCTTTTCAAAGACTTTATTAGGTAGGGGTTTTATCTTCAAGTTTTCTTTACTTTCTTTGAGAAAAGTTCTAGATTTCTCTTGGTTTTAAAGCTTTCTTTCTTCCTTTTTGTTTTCAGCCTTGGGCCTTTTTAAGTGAAGAACTTTAGCTTGATGATGAAGTTTCAAGATAATGAATTGTTGTTGTCATGTGAGAAACCTCTAAAGCTTGAAACAACTTGGTCTTGGACCATACATGCTTGTGTTTCTTTCTTTTCCTTGGTTTTATTTTCGGTTCCTTTTCCTTTTTCCCTTGAATGATTTCGGTTTCCTTCTCCTTTTCCTTTAGAGGTTTCGGTTTCCTTTTCCTTTGTTTGAACAAAGTTTGCTAAAAATGTTGAGTAGATCACAAAAGTTTTGTTAAAGAAAATTAATCCTATGTTTTCAAAGAGCTCTAAGCTTACCCTTGCCAACCTTAAAGTTGGTCAGCCGTTCTAAGAGTTTTACTCTAGATTGAAGCCCATGAGCAATAAAATAAAGAATATGACTTAGTCCTTGTATTTTGTTTAGACAAAGTGTTGAGCTTTGTGTCTATTTTCTTGAGCTTGATGATGAAGTTCAAAACCAAAGACTTCTTTGAAGTCTAGGTGCTAAGAACTCTAAAGCTCACTTTATGTTGTTAAGATGCATATTGGGTTAAGGTTATGATGTTCCTTTAAAGTCTTGTAAGAGCTCTAGTTAAGATAAAATGAGTTGCACACATGTTTATGTTTATGCCTTGCATAGCATGTTTATTTTGATGTCATCACTAAACTCTCAAGAATAACTAAATGGACTTGCATTATCATGTTTAAATTCCAAGCTTGCATTTCATGTTTATATTTCAAGTCATCACTTAATCTTTAAAGATAATAAAAAGGTTGCATCTCATATTTATTTTATGCTCTCACTTTACTTTCTAATGAAGAATAAAATGAGTGCATATCATGTTTAAGTTTATGTCATCACTTAAACCTCCTAGAGCTCAAAGACTTGCCCAAGTATCTTGCATAAAGTTTTAGAAAATGGAGGCATTCCAAGGATGCCATTTCAGCCTTGTGATGATGATGAAGGACTTGGATGAGTTCATCTAATCACAAGTGCACATAGTCTAAGTCTTGGAATTTTTCTAAGCTTAGATGTACTCAAGAAACTTTATGAACAAAGTTTTATGTTTTAAATCCATTCCTTGAGCTAAATAATTTAGCTACTGACCTAGCACATAATTATATGATTTCAATGAGATTAATTGGTTTCTAAAAGAGTTTTGAGTTCCTAAAATGATTCCAAGAGAAACTAGCAACTTATATGCATTTAAATCATGAGATTATGTGATTCTATGAAGCTTATGTTTTCGGTTTGCCCTTGATGTTTGGCCACTGTATGAATTCTGTTCTTAGGTGTTAAAATGTGTAAAATTATGTTTGAGTGAAACAAGGAACGATTTAGGGAAGTTAGAAAGAATAAGTAACTAAAAAGGACTTAAAATGAGAATTCTAGAACACTTAGAATGCACAAATTGTAATTCTGTTCCAGCATAATTGGACTTAAGGAAAATGGTTTATAATTAGTGGATATGTGTAGGAATCCCTCATAATTGGTTTAGGAGTTAATTATAGAGCCTTAGGCGAAGACGGAACTTAGAAAAGGTCAAAAACGAAGATTTAGGACCCCGTAATCATGAGGTAAAATTCTGCCCAAAGAGACATAGAGCTGTTTGGTTATGTTATGATTCATAAACATTAGGGAAAATTATAGGTAATGATCCCTTAGGTGTTATAAAAATCCATAATGAAGGTTAGGATAATTGGAACACAAGTTTAAAACCCTAAGGGACAAAGCATAAGACACCATGAGATAAGGTGTGATGTGAGTTGAGGACGAGTGGGTATACTCACAATGATGTGAATATGTTAATATCATGAGCATGAGACTTTATGTGTATTTGTGACATGTTGCTATGATGATGTGGTATGTTATGTTTACAATGCATGAGAATATATGATATGTCATATGAGATTCTATGGTTGCATGCTCATGTTGCATTCATACAAGATATGATAAAGAGGAAATGATCCCATTATGACTTCCTGAGTTAAGGGTTGTAGGGGTGATCCAAGGAAAAAGATATGTTTTCCCTTTTTTACCCCGTATGAATCTAGCGACGGTAGTTAGGATGAGCTCATTCCTAGGCGATGGGTGATTAGGAGTTCTGGTGACCATGTTAAATCGCAGGCCGCATGTTGGGTGGATTTTGGTGACCATGATGAGGGTGGAAAAAGTTATGAAAGGAACTCATGGAGTTCAAGTATGAAAAAGCAAAAGACGCACATGCATATGTTTCATTGATGCTTTGATTAAGTGATAAGTATTATCTACGTGTACTGTCATGTTAAGTATTGCCATGCATACATAAATATTTGCTGCATTCATACCATGAAGACTCATGCTAAAAGGAACCCACTTCGGATAATAGGATTTGAAAATTAAAATTGAACCTATGCATGTATACCTCTTTCATAATGAAACCCAAAGTGGTTCTGGGCGACGACGATGACACTTGTGTTAAAGTCGGAGCCTAGAATCTTGTATAAGTAATCTCACCCCTTTTGTCTTTCCTTCCCGTGTCGTCTCCAGACGGGTTTGATGCGGATGTTCTGATTTTCCTTGAAGCTTTAAGCATAGGAGTTACACATTGGATCAGTAGGGCGCAATGGAAGCTTGAAAACTAGTCTAGCCTGTTTATAATTATGTTTAGCATTAGTTAACCTTGCTTGATGTATCTAGTATTCTTAGGTGTCCTTATATTTATAAGGCATCATTGTTTTGTTATGATTATAATACAATACTACGAGTTATGTCATGTTTATTCTATGGTTATTTATGATGTTATGGTGATGTATACCTAGTTATTATGTTTCTGTTTAGAAGTCCCTATGCACATGCGCGGCTCCATTTTAAGTCTTAAGTTCAAAAAAAAAATTTAGTCATATTTTTAGTACTCGTATTTTAAAGAAAGTCAAGTCAAGTTTGAAAACGAAGACGTAACCGTGAATAATGAGCCGAATGCGATTTTAGCGTATTAGGTGAAAGCTAGGGTGTTAAACCTTCAGCGCCTTGGCTCATCTAAGCCCCTCGTCTCCAAATCACCAGGAGAAACATCATCATGCTTAGCTTGAGCACGTGGTGCTTTCTAAGCACCGCTGCTTAACAGAAACCTTTTCTGCCCTTTTTTTCTTGTCTTTCTTCATCGCAAGCCTTGTTACCTCTGCATTTTTGTCCCAGACCTTAGAGTGATAGGCATTTCCCCTTGTATTGGGCACAATCTGGGAGCAAGCTTGGTAGCTGGGTTCTATTGAACTTTGATTATTCTTCATCTAAGTCACATCTTCTCTCAGCTGGACATTTTCTTTCTAATTTCCCACATTTGCTCCACCATCATCTCAATTATAGTAGGGTCTAAGATGGAGGTGCAAGTGGAGGTCCGCCTCTTATGAGGTGCCAAATACTTTTGCTATGAAGGTTAGCCCTATCGTTGAGAATTATTACCCCACTTCAAATTGGGTGATTCTTTTAGCTTGGAATTATAAGTGTTCTCAAATAGGAATTTACGCTGACTTTGAGGTGGACTCGGAAAGGGCATGTTGCTTACCCTAGTGGTTGAATCATCTTGTAATGCTTGGACACATATCAGTGTGATGATCATTTGAAGTACATATGCCATAGACCATAGGGACCACTGAGAGTTGCTGCTTGGCCCACCATCAATTACTTCTTCATCAACCCAGGCATGCTTGTACTGGGTTAACACTAGGTTATTTGAACTCGCATGCTTGATGAAGGCCTCTAGTAGTTGTGGCTGCCCTAGAACTAAATTGCTAAAATTTGCAACCATGTTCTCAATCAAAGCACATGCTTCTTCCAGGGTCTTATCCAAGAGTGCCCATCCACTTGCAGGATCAATCATGCACCTATTAGTAGGTACAAGACCTTCACAAAAGTATTGGAGGAAGAAGTTGCTTTAGAATTTGATGGTTAGGGTAGTTGGCACAGTAGGAGCTGAAACGCTCCCAGGATCTCATGGAGAGACTCATCTACTTGGAGACTCCAGAGATTTTTTGATACATGCCACTTAGAGAAGTAGCTAAAATACCTCTGAAGAAAAGCCTTTTCATCCCTATCTAGCTATTTACAACCCCATCTGCATATTAAATAACCATTTTTCCTAGTACCCTCTAGGGAGAAGCTGGAAATGTTCTAGCTTAACATCATCCACCTCCACCCCATGGGCTCATGCCAGAACACACTATATAAAGCTTCTTCAAGTGTTGGCCTGGTCTCTCCAATACCCATGGAATTTAAGTAAAGCATGAACCATGTACCCCTTAAGCTCAAAATTCTAGCCTAGGGTAAGTAATGGCCAAGGGCTGCTAGGTGAAATCAAGAGCAGGAGCTCCCTAAGTGTCCTGTAATCTCCTATGTTACCTGGATTTCCTAAAACACTAAAAAGAATATTATAATGCTCATATGGTTTCACTTGTTACGTTTTGTCGTTCTGATTTTCTCAAAGTTTTCTCAATCTTAAAATCAAGAGGTATCAAATTTCCAGCATACAAAGGAACGCCTCACACAAGGGAACAAAAATTTTTTTTTCATTTTTTTGGTAGAAAATAAAAATAGTAATTACATAAATAAAAATAAAATAAAATAAAAATTGGAATAAAAAATAATAAACAACTAAGTTTTAATGCTTTGACAACAACTCTAAAAATGATGCGAGTTATCCAACTAAACAAATTAAAATTTATAAAGTGTTAAAGTTCACCAAAAATGTTGTAAAGGGCACCACCTAAGTCGTCTCTCAAGGAGACTTCAATACTTAGTTTGAAGATAGAGGTTTTGAGAATTAAAGCAAATAATTTAAATTGAAAGATAATAACAACAAGATAATAGCAATAATAGACAAGGCACTAGTGCAAGGTATTCCTAGGATTGGAACTAGTTATCATTGACCAAATATTGAACCTATTGGCTATTAGTAATAAATTACGGTATTATACTATTGATCGATTTCGAACCTCTAAAATTTGACTAATGTAAATAACTAATAAACAAGATCTCAATTTATTAAGAAACCACATTAATTTAATGAATCAATTGCTATAGCTAAACACCAATCGAAAGTTAATTCTAATGTTTTTCCTAAAAAATAAACCAATAGATCTATCAATTTATATCCAAAGGGTTTCCCTAAATGACAATCACCAATTTAGTTATTCCAATAATGATTATAGCAATCACCACAATAATTATAGGAATAGAAACTACAGAACATTAAGAAAACCAATATATTCAATATAAACAAAAGGTCTCAAACATTATCCCAATTCATCGAAAATCCCCACACTAGTAAAGAAATTTGCTCCTTCATCTTAAGGATTATAACAATGAAAGATATGAGAGAAATCTGAAATAGTAGCAATAATCCTTGTCAGATCTCCAAGACAAAACACCTTCACCAATGGAACCCTTAGAAAGAGAAAGAGAAGAAGAATAAAGATGTAAGAAGAGAATAATTACAATTAAAGTGGCAACCTAAAGCGAAGTCTCCAAACTTAGGAAAAGTCTGAACAATCCTATACATACCGCCTCTAAAAATAGGCCAAAGCCTGCCTAAAACATATTAATGAGGTATCAGTCCGTCATCGCATTTAGCATTGCAGTGCTCACCATAACGCCCCAACTTCACGTCATTTACAAATTACCGAATTACTCTAGGTAATTCTATATAAATTCGAGACCGAACAATCCTCAATAAAGGAATATAGCATTAGAAAGAGGTTATGAGCGATTCCTGCAAAGTCGCAAGCCCCGAATTTTGGACGTGTAAAATGACCAAAATGTCCCTGAGGTTGTTTTACGAGAAATGAGAATCGTGGGCCTTGGCCGTCCTCAAATGGGATGTTACGAGATATAGGGATTGTTTGTGTTATGTGTGTTAAATGGGAGAAGAATCAACATTTCGAGTTTTCGACGCACGAAATGACTAAACGCCCATGCCCGCTTAATCTCAATTTGTTGGTTCCACTTAGCCTTAATAAATCAGCCATAATCATTAGAATTATTGCAAGATAATGCACTAAAACAAAATGCCAAAAAATTTCCTAAAACATGGCATAAAACATGCCTTAAACAAGAAATGATTTTCCTCCTTTGTTCCCCATGAAAAATTCAAAATTATGCCTCTTCCTCTTGTCATACATGAGCTTGAATTCTCTATAAATATGCTTACTTGAGGAGCCTTGGAAGCCTTGCTCATAACTTACACAAATTCTAGTTTTAGGAGCACCAAAAGCTTTCTTTCTTCCTCCTCTTGGCTGAAACTTCTTCTCCCATTTTCAAAGAGATTTTCTTTCATTTCACTCAAGGAAACCAAGTTCTCTTCCTTTCCTTCAAATAAAATTAGGTAGGGAGTTGTTTTTAAGTTTATTTCTATGCTTTGCTAAGTGTTGTTCTTGGTTCAAAATGATGATTTCATGGATTTTCTCTAGTTTTTCCATTTGGTTTTCTTCTTCCTTTTTCTTTGAACAATTCGGCCATATGGCCTAGGTGGGACTAAGATGATGGCTTGATGATGAGGACCTTGAGGGTGGGTTGTGAATCCATCACAAGTTAGGCCTCTAAAGCTTGAAAGTTCCACTTGATGCAAAACTTTAAAGAATAATATTTTTATGATGTTTTTATGATCTTGAGTTTAGAACTTGAAAGATGTATTTTTCACTTTGTCTTGCTAAGATATATTGGGTTGAATTTATATTTCTCTAAAGTCTTGGAGGAGCTCTAGTAAAGAAATAAAATGAACTTGCATCCATGTTTAAGTTTATGCCTTGCATAACCATGTTTACTTTCTATGTCATCACTAAATTCTCAAGAATGAATAAATGAACTTGCATATTCATGTTTAAATTTCCAAGCTTGCATTTCATGTTTATGTTTCAAGTTGTCACTTAATCTTAAAGATAATAAAGAAGTTGCATCTCATATTTATTTTATGCTCTCACTTTATTTTATAATGGCTAAAAGAATCAACGCATGACATGTTTATTTTTATGTCATCACCTAAAGATCCTAGAGCTCAAAGACTTGCCCAAGTATCACAAGCAAAGAAATAAGATTATTGGAGTTAAAGAATTGATTCTTTAAGAAGTCTTGAGATTGGAGCTTAAAAAGATGTAATAATAATTCTCTTCTCCCTTCACCGGTCCGCTTTTACCCGACGTTTTTAAGATTTTCTTTCCCTCCACCGGCCGCTGTTGACTACCGCGCTCAGTTTCTTGCATCATGTTTATATTTCAAGCTCTTGCATCATGTTTAATTTTCAAGTCATCACCTTAAATCTTAAAGATAAAGAAATGGATTTGCATATCATGTTTATAATTCCAAGTTATCACCTTATAATGACAAGATTAAAATGAGGTTGCATAGCATGTTTATGATTCTAAGATATCACATAAATCTCTTAAGATCAAGACTTGCTCCTTTTATCTTAAGTGAGAATTTTAATCATGAAGATTCTTTCAAGTTTAGCAAAAAGAATTAGTTTCTAAAAGAAATTTGAGGCCTTGCAAAGACTTTACAAGAAACTAGTATTCCATGTACACTTAAAATGTGATTATGATAGGTTCATGATTCAGCCACTAATCTGAGTTTATTACCAATGTATGATGATGATTTAATATGTTTAAAGTTGTGATTATTATGTTTATTGATGAGGGAACAATTATATGCAAGTTAGAAGAGAAACTAGCTATATAAAACAACGGTAAAGCAAGATTTTTAGAACTCTAGATAATGAATTTATGCATCTGTCCAGAACCTTTAATGGCCTTAAGAACCAGATTTTATTATGTTTAGATAAGGGAGAATGATTCATAATTGGGTTAGTAATTAATTTTGGCATCGTAGGGAAAGACGGTAACGAGAAGGGTTAAAAACGCAACTTCTAGCACACGTAAAACCTTAAGAATGACTTACCGCCTATGCTGCCCCATATAGTCTAATAATGTTCCTAAGGCTTATAATTAATGGTAATGATGGTAATGAATCCCTTAGATGCATAATTAATTAGTTCAATAATTGAGGTTGCCCGATTGAGAGTTTTGTTTTACAGCCTTTGGAATAATTGATGATGATGCCTCCTTGATGTTTTAAATGATAAGTCTATGTAGAGATTTGATGCTTTGGAATGTCATTTTATATGATGATGTAATGCCTATTGAGAATTTGATATTATTGAATGATTTCATGGCTTGCATGTTATAGTTGCTATTGCAAACAATGAGAATGTTCATGCATCTTGATGATTATGATATAACATGCAAAGACTTAAAGGTGACTCAAAATATACGAGGAATGACCCTTTGGACCCATCAGACTATAGGTGGTGAAAAGGTGATTCTTGCCCTAGTCCTTCTCAAAAGGGTAGACGTAATTTTAACTTATCAAAAGGGATAAGTATATGCTAGTGACGACTAGTAAGGTATGAGCTCATAACCTAGATTACTCCCAAAGGGTGGAGTATAGGGTGGCCCAGAAAATGATGATGAAAGTAATTTTAAGTCACCTAAGGAATTAAGTAATGCATTATGTGATTATGATGTTTTTCTATGCATAGTATTTATGAGATGATGATGAGAAATATGATGTTCTTCTATGCATAGTATTTATGATATGATGATGAGGAATATAATGTGGTTTATGCATAACTATGTTATTATATATGAAAGGAAAAGTTCATTATAAACATGACATGCTAAGTTTATGATGCATTATAAGACGCATGATAAAATGACGACCTTTTTAAAGTATATTTTCGAACTTAATAAATCAATCTTAGCATGCTCACTATTTCATAATAACCCAAGGTTTGGGGACGATGATGATGACACAATGCATCATGAGGTGAGTACCTATGAGATTCTTTATAAGTTTCTCATCTCTATTTTTCTTTCCATCTCGTCTTCAGAAATAAAAGCGTTCGTGAATCACATTGAGGCCTTCACCTGGTAGTGAACTTGATCCTTAGTTTCACTCGTATATTTCAGATATCTATCCCTATCCCTTGGAGTGTTATTACTAGGTGCCATTAATGGATGTCCTTCCATCCATATATTATTTATGTTTTGTTAGATTGCCTACACCTGTCTTATTCTATTGGTAGGCAAACTATGTGTTATGTAATTATGGATGTTATATGATGGAGCCAATATGATGTGTTTTTCATGCTATATCTGCACGTTATTCGCTTTATTTCGATTATTGTTCACGTTATATGCGCTCACATTTTCAATTATGTTTTAAAAAAATGGCTCGTAATTTCACTAAGTATTTTCAAAGTATGATTAAAGAACTAAGCAAAGAGTAAAGTCTAGTAATTAATCAGATACAACCTAAGTGTATTCGTTAATTATTAGGGTGTTACACTCACCAGAACGGTAAGGCCCAAAAATTAATGAAGTCTCTCTCGAGCGATAGCACTCACTCTAATATGAGCTTCTAGTCTTATTCTTTTTGTTCCAAGCTTCTTCTAAAGAATTCCCATCCTTGTTCTTAACATTTTGCACTCGATCAAAACTCCTATGCACAAAACCATACTCAAAGAGATAAGTTAAATGCAACATGGTGTAATTACAAATTATTTTAAAATTAGTGCAAAAATCAGGAATTCTATTAAAATCACACAATGAGGAATAAATCAAAATCCTAATTAATTACATTAATAACACAATAAAACTCATTTAAAAAGCTAAGGTTTGATAGTAAGATAAGTGGCATAAATGTCCTTTATCAAGGATCAGAAAATTAGGAAGAATAGTCTCATGTGAGTCAAAATATGAAGATAGATGTGCAGCAAAAATATGGTGAAACTCCAATGGATTAGAAAGTGAAAGATGAAGCTTAGAAAGCAAAACATTCAGAAAGCGATCCTAAGCCTCAAACTTCTCTTTGAAGCAAGATGAAAAAGAGCGGGAAAATTTCCACGTTGTTTTTGTTTCTCTCTCCCACGTCGCTTCACTTTTCAGTCAGTCACGTTCTATCACTTAAATAACCTCCCAATGCTCCACACGTCACTCCTTGGCCATCATCTTCAACCTCATGCTTCATCAACGTTTCATCTTCCCTCACCCTCAAACTTTCACTGAAACTGCTCATCATCTTCTAAAACTCTCATCCTATAACCAAAACCTTTCCATTTTTTTAAACATCATCAAGACTAAATCTTTCTTTTTCTACCTCACACACAAACTTCTCATCAATGGCGAAGGAAAATTCTAGATCAATCGCCGCCGAGAAAGCTTCTTTTCACATGTACGATGATCCTGGCATGTAGGATCACTATGAAAGATTTTTCGCCTCAAGGAAGATGGCTCCTAGAAAGTCTATAAGGAAAGGCCGTTGTGAAGAAATAGCTATTTTTGATGAAGTCTTTACCTTTAAAAATGGGAGGAATATCTTGGAGATTTATGAACTAGTCTTCCCACAATTAATTACCACCTTCTACTCTTATTTGGAAGACTCTTATCTTCATCTGTCAAATCTATGACTTAGATTGTGCTATCAAGATCATGGTTTTCACAAGATCATTAAAGCACCAAATATCGTGTCATCTGGAGCTCTTAACTGGGCTCACTCTCTAAGAATAAATGAAGGAGTTTTGTCCAGGTATTTAATAGATTCCATCCTTCATAAGCCAAATGAAATCATTACTCCCATGTTAAGTGCTAGAGCTAGGAAGGTATATATAGTGGTCCAATTCTCAATTTTACCCCGTATAGGAAGCACAAATGCACTTGCCTGCACTACCATGCTTCTCTATCCTAATGGAAAAGAGAAGAGTGAACTTTCCAATGCTCATTCTGGATTATATGATAAGTGCAACCACAAAAGAAAAATAAAGAACCTCAGTGTTCCATATGGAATGTTGTTGATGTTTCTCCAACATATGCGTTTCCTACTTCTCATTGAGAGTTATGAGCTTTTGGAAGGAACAATTTTCACACATTCTTCTTTTCAGGCTTCAAGAAAAAGGTCCATCATCCCCTTTCGAACCATAAAGGAGACTCCTCACAAGAGATGATCAAGCTAGAGAAACCTCCTAGAAGGCCAAGTCTCAATGAGAAAAAGCCAAAGGAACAAAGAAAGCTAGTGCCCAAAGAAAGTGAGCCTGAGAACTTGGAGGAAGAAGAAGAGGAATCTACTCGCTTCAAAGCTTTGAAGAAAGAAGGACAAAAAGAAAACAAGAGTCTGCATCTCAAGAAACTCAGGTGGTGGTCAAACTAGTGAAAGTTACGAGGAGAAAAGAGGTGTGGCTTAAGTGCAAAGTGTAACACCCTTAAAATTATTTAAAAATTAATTTGATCTTTATTAGTCGTAATTTAAAAAATCTAGCTTAGCAATGATGAGGATGCCTAACGGATTTATCCAAACATTGAACTAGCCACCTCCATTATTGTTTCACCAAGAAACCATGAAAACTTCATCCAAAACCTTAGCCTATAGTTGATAAAACCTCAAACCTCTTCACAAAACTTGTTTTACATCTCAATCCCTACAAATCTAATCGATTAAAATCTCTATTCCTCACTAATACTTACCTTGCTATCTCACCCCTCATTGATTTAGGAAGGATTTGAGGTTGATTTGGGAGCTTTGGAGTGGAAGAAATCAAGCTTGGATCACCTTGGAGCCAAGGATCCACTAAATTACTAAAAGTAGGGTTTTCTTTGGTCTTTTCCCTTAAAATTTTTATGAGAATTTCTCACAGGTTTTAATTCAAAATTTCCATTTATATTGGTTGTTATTATGTTGATATTGATGTGTTAATTTTTGTGGGGTGTTTAGATGAGGTTAGAAAGTCATTTTTGTCAAAAGAAATTTTGACTAGGTGTTGGATTTTCTATTTGGCTTGTAGACAGGAAAATTTCATGAATTTTTAGACCTATTTGTGGTCATGTTTATGAACTAAAACAAATATATGTGGAAGCTAACATCTTAAATAACTACATGAATTTTCTTTGGTATTGGTTTTAAGGTATACTGCCTTAAAAACATTGGACATTGAAATGGGACTAATGCTTGTAATGGTTGAAATTGAAGCAATAAGATTGTCCAATTTTATTACCATTGCAAATGATTGAACTACACTTTGAAATTTTTACAAGAAGTGGATAATATATTGAATTATCATTGTAAATTTTATTGTGAGTTGATTCAATCATTTGCTAAGGTTAAAAATTATGAGAACTCTTGCCTAAGCGTGAGAAGCTGTCCCGTTAAATTTGTATAATTTTATTAACCTAGTTATAGAATTCTTTTTGCTCTGAAATTTTTATGCAACCTTGTGAACACATTGAAGTGTCACTAAGAATTTTTATAGCCTTGGATTTGATGGTTTGAAAGAGAATAAATTGTGCTATGAATATGTGAAATCTGTCATTATGCTGAAAATGAATTGATGCTTTGAATTGATGAAATAATGACATTTTGGGTTCTAGTATGACATGAATACCTGATGTTAACTAGTTGGTCATGTGACTTGTGACATATAAATACATGCTAGAGGAAGTAAAGAGTGGTTTATGAGACATGATTGAAATTGTATTGTGAATGAATGCCTACATGTGCTTTATGCATGCATTTGGAAAAAAAAAGAGAATTATAAATTACGTGCATGTTCTAACATATGGACAAAACAGAAACAAGACTTAAATTGAATGAGGGGAAGGTAAAAAGAGGAACTTCTCCAAATTTATTTTGAATCGGTAGATGTATCGCTAGGAATAAATCCTGTATGATTCAGAAATAGAAAAAAATGAAGTTTAATGATCACGTATAGGAATGAGTTAATCCTAACAAGCTTCTATTTCCCTTGTATGGTGTGATCCACTATAAATACCATTTGGTATAAACTATTTATTGTGGAGTTGTTCATTAACAAATACCCTTTGGGTATAAACTAAGTCTTTCCTATATCGATAAAAAGAGAAAAATGCATTGATTTGATTTCTATGACTATAAGTGAAACCATGTCACGTTGAGATAAGTTCACTACATGTATTATATGCATACTCATCTTATTCTGAATTGGCTACCTAGGATGATTTACTATTTGTTGAAACATTTTGATATATGTGCACTAAGTAGTTGATTATTAAAAGCTACCCACTTCGAGGGATGATTTTAAAACTTTAAAATGAATCTTTAATATGTATTGTATGATCATATTTTCTCAATAAACCAAAGTGGCTGGGCGATGATGATGACATTATAATTGTGTAATTGGGGAGTTGCCCTACTGAGAATTGTATAATTCTCACCCCTAAGTGTTTTTGTGTTCCTGTGTCGCCTAGGTTGATCCAGGAGAACCATGCCCTCACGTGAAAGAATGCGGGATTGCAATAGTTTAGTAGTTAATATTTTTACTTTACTGACTTGGTTGGAGTTAAATGTATGTAAATCTAATAGGGGATAAATATGTATTAAAGCTCATAAAAAAGCTTCCTTTTGTACTTAGCTATGTATTCAATTTGTGTTTCTTTGTAATATGTTTTAATAGAATTAAGCTTATTTATTACACACGTTAATCGAAATTGCTATAGATATTTAAGAAAGGTCCGCTAATTAATAAGTAACGACTTCGAGTACAATGTCATGACTTAAGGATGAGATTGTACGTAGGAGGATGTTACATAAAGGAATGCCTTTACATGAGTTTAGAATCTCCATATGAAAAGGAAGTTGCAAAATATGAAGAGGTCGGTTACCAAGTTATTGTTCGTGACTTTGAATCCTCATCTAAAGAAGAGGAGCACAGAAGAAAGAATCTAGCAGAAGAATCCTCTTTTGAATAAGAGGAAAGGCTTGCTTAGTAGGGAGAAGGGTAGGCTAAGTGCTTCAATCAGACTTGGCTCCATGACTAAGAAGTCTAAGAGAGCCTTCCCTTCAAGCCCACTATTGAGGAACCAACTAAGGAAGCACATGAACCAGAATCACTATAATCCTTCTAGTGCCTTAACCTCTTCCTTCCATCCATTACTCAGATAGAAGAAGAAGAGGATAGAACATCGAATTTTAGTGAAGAAGCTCTTCCTTCAACTCAAATGCTTGAAACCGTTGCGCTCCTATCCTGAGCCTACTTCTACTTTCGCTTTCGATGTTGGCTCATTGACTTGTTAATTATGATTGAGGATGAGATTAAGATTGATTAACCCATGAAAGGTTATAATTAATCCCAAGATAATTAAATTACTCTTAGGTTAATTAATCAAGGTGATTAAATCTTAATTAAGCTTAATTGTTGTTTATCATGCCTGATTAGGCCAAATTAGTGCTAATTGGGGTTAATTAGCTCGACTAAGCCTAATTACACATCATGCTCTAATTATTTATCATATAATCCCCATCAAATACCTAGCTAACCTTTTGATGAAAGTCTGGGCCCACCATTCTTACTTCATGCAAATTCTACCTTAGGAACATTTTGGTAATTTTGCATGTAGATAAAAATCGAGGCGTTATTACACCTAAGGTTTATTGCTAGTTATTGGCACATTTGTAGAACTAGTATTCTCCTTACAACCTCCAATATTGGATAGTGTACTTGGATCACTAGAAAAGGATGAGTTTGATATGGTACTAGGAGGTAAGATGCCACTCTTATACGTATAAACATTCAACCCAATTCCACCAGATGTGCCAATTTGTTTATTGGTGTTTCAATGACCTCTATCAAAATGTGATAGGGGTAGCACCTTGGATTTCAAATCTCAATTTGGGGAAGCGAATCACTTCCTCTTAAAGAATTAAGATCAGGTTTGTATTAAGTGTTTAAAGTTTTTTCGACAAACAAGCTAAAGAGGAAAGTTAAGTATTAAATGAAAGCAAACATAAACGAGTAAAAGAAAGAAAATGTAAAGGAAATCTCGATGAAAAAGAACATAATAATTTAGCTTAAAGGAATGAGACAATCCTCACTCTTAAACTAAGGTTTGCTGTTCCATGTGTCCTAATTGACTTTAGAGACTAAAACTTGAGTGTGTGAACGTATCAAATTGAATGCTTTGCAATTGAACCTAAAACTCTTATTTATAGACAAATCCTATGCTAAAATGTCACTAACAGACCACAAATTCTTTATTAGGATTGGCATGGCGTGTTTGCTTGCGTTTCATGAACCCATGATCTCTTCAACATGCTCTTATCTTCAAGGGATATTTCACTCTTCCTCATTCACCTCACAAGAGAATATCTAATTCTTTGTGTTTTACTTAATCTATGACACTACTTTGATGAATATTAATCAATATCTCAACGCAAGTGTCTTTCCTTGTATGCCTCCTTTCCTTCGAATTATAGACCATCTTTCTACACAAGCATTACTTCTTGCATCCTTGATTCTTTTAAAACAATCACCTGCTGATTATAAGAGACGTATTATTATATTTATTCGATACCAAACAACTGTTATCCAATCACTTATCATATTGGTAAAAATAGTTATATTATACATTAACTATTTGATTGGATGATAATATAAATTTTTTTATACCATCTGGATGTCAAAATTAAACTAATCTAAATTTAAAGGAAGCAAAATAAAGTTAGATTTGAATAGTTAACCTTTTTTTTTGCTGCTCTAGTTAACTTTTGTTTTTCTATTCTTTTGAAATTATATTACTTATAGTAAGATTTAAATATAAAATCTATTTGTTTTATTAAATTTAAATATAGAATCCCATACTTTTCAAATATCTCACACTAAGCCAACCGTACTTACTAACTCTAATTTGAAGATTTAAGTTCATAACTTTCAGATAAAGAAAATATTGAATTTAACATATCTTATTTTTTTTTCTTTTATTAAATTTTTAAACAGAAAAAAATTATTTATTTCTCTGTGAAAACAAAAGAAATATTCTCCAAATCCATCTTGTCACCCATGCTCCACTACATTGCCCAAAATTCCTGCTCTGGGCTGCTGCTATCCTCTCCTCGATCTATCGCTCTGCTTGCCATTTCCATCCACTACAATCCTCTGTTCGCGTTCCTTTCCCACTTCCCCACTGTAGAGATCGTCGATTCTCCGCGATTATTTCCCGAAGCTTCATGAATCTTCCCATAGGGATGATAGAGCTCTCCCTCTTCATGGCCCAAAATGCAACATAAGCCTTAAGATGCCTGAACTGCGTAGCAGAGCACGCAGAAACCGGGCTCCATTACCCAACCCAACCCAACCCAAGCCCAAGCCCAAGCCCAAACCCGAATCCGATTACCCGACCTGCAGTAAGAACCCGCCGGGGGAAGAAGAAGAAGGGGAAACGTCATCGCAGCTGTTGATGCAATCGATAACAACCACAATCATAATCATAACCATAACCATCTTGTGAATAACGAAGCCAGAAGAAGAAGAAGAAGAAGAAGAAGAAAAGAGAAGAACAACGCGAGATTCCGCTTAGGGTTTCGAGAGAGGAAAAGAAAGCCATGGATGACGACTACGACAGCGGTGGCCGGAGCGCCGATAAGGCTCCCGCCGGTGAAGAAGAAGGAAGCACCGCTCCTCTTCCCGAAAAGGTTTTTGTTCTTTTTCTTAATTTTTTGTTATCATATTTTGGAAATATACTATATATATATGTTTAATAAAAAAATAAAACTTTGGTAACAGGTACAGGTTGGTGGTTCTCCCGTGTACAGACTCGAGAGGAAGCTCGGGAAGGGAGGCTTTGGACAAGTCTATGTTGGTCGGCGCGTCGGCGCATCGGGTTCTAGTGACCGGACCGGTGCCGGAGCTGTAGAGGCATGGCAGTTTCTTTTTGTGTGTGTTTTTGGGTGTTGCTTTGAATTAAGAATGTTATGCTTATTAGAAATATTGGATTCTTTTTTATTATGCAAAAACTGTAGGTAGCTTTGAAGTTTGAACATAGAAGCAGTAAGGGTTGCAACTATGGACCTCCTTATGAGTGGCAGGTTTACAAGTGAGTCATTTATTTTTTTTATCTTTTAGGCAGGTGTTACTTAAACTATAGATGTTATTACTTATTTACTACTAACTTTGTCATTTTTTCTTTATAGTGCATTAGGTGGTAGTCATGGTGTTCCACGTGTTCATTACAAAGGCCGGCAAGGCGATTACTATGTTATGGTATGTGCTAGGAAATTCTCTTGTGCTGGAATGTTGGTGTTGTGGCTATCTCTGAATGTTGTTTATAAGTACCTTTCTCTGTGCTATATAGGTCATGGATATGCTTGGCCCTAGTCTATGGGATGTTTGGAATAACAACTCGCATATGTAAGTATCTCTCTGAAACTGAACTGTTGGTGAAACGTCAAGCATATTATTTTTTCGTTGAAGTTGTAGTGAATATTGCATTGCTAACTTCCTCTTCCTCTTTTGTGGCTTTAGGATGTCTGTCGAGATGGTGGCATGTATAGCAATTGAGGCTATCTCCATATTAGAGAAGATGCATTCTAGAGGGTGATGATCTTTTTCTTGATATTGCTTATAATTTATGTCTGGCTTTTCTTTTATTGAAAACATTAGATATAAGTCCTCATTAATCCATATTATGCCACTTTGGCTATCTTAGTGGCCAGATTGGTCTTTCCTTATGTAGTTATTTAGGTGTTCTCTATCTTTAGCATGTGAGAGAAACATGATCAATAATTTGTTATTGCCTTTTGGTGACATGATGAAAGTGAAATGTGTTTTGTTCCTCTGGTTGCTTAACATTTATATGAAAATGAATTGGCAATTATTGAACATTACACAATTCTTCCTCCCAATTTGGCTACTAGGATTGTAGGTTATTATGTTTTTGGTGTTTTTGTTTGGTTGATATTGGATGTAGTAGAATGTGTTAGACAAAAACCACTAGCATATAGTTATACTACTAATAACATCATGTACTAGTTTGGATTAATAATATAATGAGTCTTTACCCTAACCTAGTATTGTAACAGTATTGATATCACTTGTTCTGAAAATGTCTTCATGCTCCTCACATTATTTCAGATATGTGCATGGTGATGTAAAACCTGAGAACTTTTTGCTTGGCCCCGGGAACTCCTGATGAGAAAAAGCTGTTTCTGGTTGATCTTGGACTAGGTAAATATACCACCTTATATCTGAAGATTTGGTACTTACACACTTTCATACAAGATTTGCCTAATTTCTCATAATGTCTGTGCACCCTGCCCCCTTTACCACACAGCAACTCGCTGGCGTGACACTTCAACTGGACTTCATGTTGAGTACGATCAACGTCCAGATGTATTTAGGTAAATATGTTGCATCTTGCATCTACTGTAAACCTTCCTAACAAATTCCAGGCTTCTATTTGATGCTGCATACCATATTCTTGCCACAGGGGGACAGTTCGGTATGCTAGTGTGCATGCTCATCTTGGTAGGACAGGGAGCAGGAGAGATGATTTGGAATCTCTGGCATACACGCTAATCTTCCTTCTTCGTGGCCGGTTACCTTGGCAAGGATATCAGGTTATCTTTGTTTCAACATTTGATGTAGTCCCTAGTCTTAACAACAAATAAATGTGTCATTCTAATGAAATTGTTCATTGCAGGGAGAAAATAAAGGATTTCTGGTCTGCAAGAAGAAGATGGCCACTTCCCCGGAAACTTTGTGTTGCTTTTGTCCTCCACCTTTTCGGCAGTTTGTTGAGTATGTAGTGAATTTGAAGTTTGATGAAGAACCAAATTATGCAAAATACATATCCCTTTTCGATGGAATTGTGGGTCCCAATCCAGACATCAGGCCAATAAACACTGATGGTGCTCAGAAGGTACTAAATATGTTATTGTTGTAATATTTTACAGTTTATTGTTTATTTATAAAGGCTGAGTCTTGTGCTCTATTTTTGGTTTGTACTGTGAAGCTGATATATCAGGTTGGACATAAGAGAGGACGATTGACCATGGAAGATGATGATGATGAACAACCAAAGAAGAAGGTCAGAATGGGAATGCCAGCAACGCAATGGATTAGTGTTTATAATGCTCGCCGACCAATGAAACAAAGGTTTGGTTCTGAAGTTAAATAAGTCCTTGCAGCAGTTGTCAAAATGCTATGGCTTAGAAGTTTTATTTTATTGATGTAGGTACCATTACAATGTTGCTGATGTGCGGCTGTCCCAGCACATCGAGAAGGGTTATGAGGATGGGTTATTTATCAGCAGTGTAGCTTGTTGCTCTAATCTGTGGGCACTTATTATGGATGCTGGCACTGGTTTCACTTCACAAGTTCATGAGCTATCACCCTACTTTCTTCACAAGGTGGAGTTATGCTCTGGTTTAATGCAGTTAGCAATTCAAGGCATTATGTGTTTGATGTGTGTGATTTTTGTAATCTCATGTTTATATCTGTTGTAGCGTATGTGTATTTTGTAATATATTTGGACTTAATACATGTTGATGAACTAATATAATTGCTGTTGTTTTTATAGGAATGGATTATGGAACAGTGGGAAAAGAATTATTACATTAGTGCCATAGCTGGAGCTAATAATGGGAGCTCATTGGTTGTAATGTCTAAAGGTTAAGTACTCTTGAGCTCTATTCTTCAGGCATAATGTTTTCTGGTGCCTATAGTTAACTGTTTTGATGACCTATTTGTATAATTTTTGCCAGTAGTTTTCTGTTTAGGACTTTGTGTCTGATATTTATTTGTGATTTGTTGGTTTCAGGGACTCAGTACTTGCAGCAATCCTATAAAGTCAGTGATTCATTTCCATTCAAGTGGATCAATAAAAAATGGAGAGAAGGATTTTATGTCACTACTATGGCGACTGCTGGAAGTAGATGGGCTATTGTTATGTCCCGCGGTGCTGGATTTTCAGACCAGGTCTTGCTATTTTTCAAATATTTTTAGTTAAAATTTTGAATTGTGTTGGAAAACCATATCTGATGTGTACTTGTTTTACTTTCTAAAATTAATTCCAGGTTGTGGAGCTTGATTTCCTGTATCCTAGTGAAGGTATTCATAGAAGGTGGGATAATGGTTACCGCATCACCTCAACTGCTGCTACATGGGACCAAGCTGCTTTTGTTCTTAGTGTCCCAAGAAGAACGGCTGATGAAACTCAAGAGACACTCTCGCACATCTGCCTTTCCCAGTACGCATGTCAAGGTAAATATTGCACCTGATTTTCTGTCATCAATTCCATTGTCATTTCTGATCACAGATGCTGACATTTGATTTGTTGCTACTGCAGGAGAAATGGGCGAAGAACCTCTATATTGCATCTATTTGTTATGGGAGAACAGTTTCATGAACCGTGAAGTTATCTGAGATTTCAGCTGACATCATTTTGACTTCTGGGATCATGCTTCCGTCTCTTACATATACCACTTTGGGAACTGGAGATCCTTTCTCTGACCAATTCGCTGAACAAAGCCGTTCAACATTGATGTATGCTAAACCTTTCTTTATGGTCACTATCATTTATCATATTTATCATATGATACAATACCTGTGCACTGTATGCCACCTGTATCAAAAATGCTTTATGGGAAAATTTAGATGTTTCTCATCCATTGGGATGAGCCTTCTGATAGAAAGTTTGTATAGATTTGAACAATAATTACTGTGTTGAAGGCATATGCACAGGTTTTGTTTATTGATGATATTTTGCAAATGTGTATGTATATCTTCCAGTGGGTACTGGACATTTTGAGCTTTGCAGCCTTGTACCTAGACCTCTTCTCTTTCTCTTCCAACATAAAGCTACTTGTGGCTCCTGAATTTGACCTTGATGTCAAAGATGGAAAACAGTGGTATACTCCAGCAGCAGTATGTGTCTCTATTTTTTGTTATCTCAGTTGTTATTGTTTTTTTGAGATAGTTATATTTTTCACAGTTACTTCCAACTGGGTTTTTCATGGAGCACAATGGGGTTGTTTGATCCATATAGCTGATTCCGGCCAGTGGGGTAGGCTTTTGTTATTGTAGATACTTCCAATTTGGTTTTCCTTAGTTCATCTCATTAAATGTATATAGGGTTGATTGATTGAAACAAAGAATATGCAATTTTTGGTATGAACTTCTCTCAGTATCATGCTATACTTTATTTGTTTGTGTTGATCATCTAAGACAGAGAAAGTGATAGAAAAAGATAAAAGTGATAAGAAGGCAGAGAAAATATAGAGAATAACTAAGTGAGAATTTGGAAGAGAATGTATATTTCTGATTATGTGTGAAGAAGAGTATATTTATACAAGTTCCTGTGAACTTTAATGATAGAATTGCTCTAAAACTTAACAGTGTTAATTACTGACTTATGTCACTAACCTGCATGTAGGCATCCTACATGGACAATGCATCTTTGACCACCAAGAAATAAGGTTTGGACCTGGAATTTACATGATCCTAATGGTGATCTTAAGTCATATATGTATTGCTAGACATCAGCATCACAAAACCCCCTTAAGCAAAGGGAAGATAATTTAGTAAAGTGCAACCCATGGAAGAGAGTCCTAGTTAGATATCAGCAGATCCGTTTTACAGATTTTCAAGGGGAGTCCTTGGGATTTTGCATACAATTGCAGGTCTTGTTGATAAAGCAAGAAATTTGAGGTTTGGTGATGGTGGCATGCTGTAATTCCCCCACTACTGACCTGGGGATCAAACATAATATTTAAGCTTTGTTTGCTCAATTTGAGACTAGACGGCAAAGGTGTGTTGAGACCCTTTTTTATGCTGCATTTTTTTTTAATTTCTGTTAATCTTTGATGTATTTTTCACTGGTATAAATGTAGAGGGCCACCCTTGAGATGTTGCACTTCAATCCCAATGAAATATCATACTGCACCAAGATCTTTTATTGCAAAAGATGCGTTCAATTTCTGTAGAAAGGTTATGGAAGAGCCAGTGATGATAATATGATCAACAAAAAGTAGAATGTAGGTATAGTCAGTCCCAGACGTCCTAATGATCAAGCATATGTAGTGGATTGAATTTTAGCGGCTAATTTTTCAAACCAAGCTGCCTTGGTGAGCTTGTAGACCTCTCAATACTTTGAGGGTTGTATCATGTAAGCTTCCTCATGTAAGTGGTCATTGCCTTTGTTGGCATATAACTACCTCATGGACTAGGAATTAGAGAGGGCAAGTGTGAGGATGAGTGGTTGTGGCTGCTTTGACAACCAATGAGAAAGTCTTAGAATAATCATACCTGGCTTGTTTGTGAAGCCTTTTTCGAGTAAGGAGCTTTGTATTTCTGAATGGTTCCTTATGGATATGGATTTTGTTTGAGATGAAAGACCTGTTTGCATCTATGGGGTTTTGGTGAGAAGGGGACGATGAGGGTCCAAGTGTTGTTCTTAATAAAGCATCATAATTGGCAACACCCCATTGAGGGTGTATCATGGCCTCCTCCTAAGAGGACAATTTAGTATAGGATAGACGAGGAGTTGGGTTAAGCCTAAATTTGTGTGTGCTAGATTTAGATCTGGTTTGCATTGGATGAATTAAAGATGGAGGATAGGGTGGAGCTATTGGTTTTGGGGATAGAGGTGGTGAGGGGTTGTGGTTTAGGGTTAGTGGTGACGTGGGAGGGCTGGGGTAGGTGTGTGAGGATTGAGAGGATGAGGTGGTAGCTGGAGGGGGTGTATATTTGTGCGATGCTGGTTGAGGCTGTAGAATTACTAGTGGTCCAAAATAATAATGAATATTTAAACAGGTATTGTGCCTACTCCTAAATTCAAATGGAATGGAACGGAATGTCATGGATCTGTATATAAACATCCTGATGTTCATTCTCTGGGGAATTTTATTTTATGATCTTGTTTGCAATCATAAAAGGAAATTTCCTTTTAATATATCTGTTTGTGCAACTATTTTATGATTAAGAAACAATTGCTTCTTGTGCGGATTATGATATAAATTACAATTAAGTATTGTACATGTTAGGACCCCTTAGAATATTTTCCTACTATGTAATATGATCCATGTACCCCTTATGCTAATGTAGATGTTACAAGAAATAGGAAGACACGTGAGGAATGGGGAGCATGTGACTAAGGGTGTGAGGAAAGGGTTTTCTAATTAACTCTGCCACATAGGCAAGGATAGTGGAGTGAGGGAGTGAGTATTCTGTTATGGGGAGGATGGGGGAATGCAATATAAGGGCGGGGAAGAGATACCAAAGGGGGTATCTAAGATTTGGAATTGGACTGGGAGAGTTTTAGAGTCTCTTAATGCTCTTGAGTTACTTTGCATTTTTCTATTGTTCATAATACACACTCATCTTCTATAGTGAATTCTTACACCATTTTGTATCTACATTTATCTCTTATGGCTTGGTACCTATCAAATGAATAGCTCTAACACACACTTAACAAAGGTAGTTACTGACTTCAGTAACTAACCTGTTACATGGGCATCCTACATTGTCGGTGCAGGTTACTGCCATTGTGTGCTGATGTATGCTAAGAGTTTGTTTTGCTTTTGACAATCTCAGAATGTTAATTAATTTTTTTTAAATTTTTTTGTGAACATTAATTAATTTAATCTTTGCTGTGAAAGTTTAGTTTGGAAGATCTTGGCATCAAGGCAATCTTTATATCATATGGATTCAGTTCTTTCGGAAAATGAGCAATTTGAGCATTTAGCTACGTTTGCCAGTTGTGAATGATAACTATCTATTTGCTGCCTATCTAACTTTGTGAATTACATCCGTATTGTTCTATTCACTTTTGGTTTCCAGAATCCAAAATCTGCATAGGTTGGTGGCCAGTTATTCTACACGTCTAGGTGCTAATTTTGTTTAATTATTTTTCTACCATACTACGTAATGAAATGCACTCAATTCTGATAAGTTAAGTCATCTTGGAAGCTCAGCTGTTGTGAATTGTGATAGCAATAACACTTGTGCAGCTGAGATTTATTAACATCTGAAGCAGGTATTTAGTTCTGCAGCTAATTTTACTCAAATCTCTGATATATTGTGCAGCTGAAATGTTTGCATATGTCGATCTAGAGTCGCCTTTATACTGATGAAATGTTTGATGTTCATTTGGCCTGATTGCACCAAGCTTCAGTTCATGACATTTGGGGTAATTTTGGTTTTCTTTACTCTTGGATGTATGTCGTTTACCTGTTAGTTTATTCACATTTCTCGCCCTCTACTCAGGTTTTTGGATACTTCTCAATAGTTCAGTGGCTGTGCTGACTTGCAGATTTATACATGTTGGTTCATACCATGATTATGATACTGGAGCCAACCCATATGCCAGTCATGAAGCTGGTTGAGGAAATGGAGGTTTAGAAAATTTCTGCCGTATTTGATTCTTTCTTATATATATAGAGTGGCTCCAGTGAGAGGAGTGGTTATTGTGAGAGTGAGAGGAGTAAATTTACACCATAAAACTATATATGAATGATCAATATATGAATGATCAAGATTAAAAGTTATTTAATGATCGCATGATCACTTAAATCTTGACTAAATATATGTAGAAGAGAATCATGTGAGAGGAAGGGTTAATTGTGAGAGTGAAGAGTAAAACTTAACTATTGAATCTCAGATCACATACAATCATGTGACTTCTTAAAGTAATCATAACTATTAATTTACTTTTAAACTTGATCATTTATATATGGTTATAGTCCAAATTTGTTATCACTCATGATAATAAATCATTTTTTTTTTTTTGAGAAACTGGGAAAAGGTTCCAATTGAATCTCATTCTAACTAATATGTGATTTCTTTTGGGCATTTTTGGTTATGGTTATTATTTTCAATTTACTATCAGTTTCTTGTCTTTTATTATTTTTTTCTGAAGGGAATAATTAAAACAGTAATGAAATTAAGAAATAGGTTTTCTTGTTTTTACTTTCCCTTTACAAAATTTTGAAAAAGGAAAGAGATTAAGAACAGGAAATAGGAAATGAAAAAAGAAACAAAACAGGCCTTAATTGTCGAGATAATTACCTTTTTTTGAATATCAAATCAGCGTTAGCTACTAGCTAGTTGTAATTGCATTGGAGTTGTAATAAATTTGCCTCTATTTGGGGTGCACTGTAGGTACGGGTGATCCTTATTCGTATGTTCAAGTGTTTAGATATTTTATTAGTGTTTATGTATTAGCAATTGCTCATGTAGTTTTAGTGTTTTACACTAGGGGTGGTGGTTAGTTTGAGCCCTTTATAGAGTCACGTGGTTGGGTAAGCCCTTTATAAAGCTGCAACTTTTGAGGACATTGGTAGTAACCTGCATTTTATTGTTCCTTGATGGTTGTGCTTTTGATAAAATGGACCAAATGGAGAATTGGTAATCTGAAAACTTTTATCGTTAAGGCATTGCACAAAATGAAACGTACTGTAAATTTGTTAAAACTATTCATGGCAAATTTTACTTTTCGTTCGAACCGTGGCAGCAATTTGTTTTTGGTCTAGTGTGTCACATGCTGCCTTGCGTTGTATTTGGACGTCTAGTTCAGTATTATTTGTTTAAAAAGTAGTACGCTGTAATATTTTTTTAAGCTATAATTTATGATGGATTAGTTACACTCTATAATGAAGAAGTTACAACGTAGTTTGGCTCTATTGTGGTTTTCTTGTTTACTGTTTTTTTCCTCCCATATAGTGGAATTGTTTAGGTTTCTTAACTCTCTTTAGTAGAGCATATCTTTTAAGAAAAAGTTATTTTATATTTGGATTGATAATTTGAGAAGTGTGTTTAACTAAGTAACATTGCACTAGGTCAAATATGTATTGATAAACTTGTGGATTAGATAAGTTTATAGAAAGACTCTGCACTAGGTCACGAGTAAGGCTGATCAAATAAATCAATCCAAACCACAACCAAACCAAACTTGAAAAAAAAAGCTCGATTATTTTGAAATTGTTTTAAAATTGGTCTGATTTTTCCAACCAATTTGATATAATTAAACTGACCCTCAAGTAGTATGGTGCACCACTAAAACCGAATTCCTATTCTTTTTTATTTTTATTACTTTGAAACCTAATCCCTAAATTTTCTTCTTGGTGTTGAGTTCCCCTCACCATGATGTTTTGTTTTAGGAAGTCTACTCTTCCTTTTTCCACACTGACTCTTTTAATTGCATCTCTAGCAGTCTCACAGGTTAGTCACAAAGGCCCTATTTTCTTGCTCTTTACTCTTCTTTTTGTTCTTCATTCTCTCTCTCTTTGTTGCTTGCTTTTCCATGGCTTTGGATCTTGAAGCGAACGCTAGTAGAGAGTCCTTTGTTGAATATGTTCTCATTGCTTTTCCATGGTTGGGGACAATGATTGTTGAGGTGGGAGAGAGGGAGCTTGGCTCCCATGAAAGAAGGCACGAATCTTCTAGTCATCGTCAACTAGTCGTTGAAGCCTTTGCTTTGGAAGATGGTGCCGTCGGGGAAAGGGTGCTGGAGGAGCATTAGGTGTTGCTGCATCGGTGAGGATGGTGAGGGTGGAGTGTGTCAATGGAGACTGGAGAGGGAGTACATACTTTGCAGCTTTTTATTTTTTATTTTCTTTTTAATTTTCAAATTGGGTTTTAAACGGGATAAAATCGGTTCATCTTATTTTAAACTAGTTCATTAAGTTTTTAACCGGTCCGAGGTTGTTTTTCAAATTTTAAAATTGGTTTAATTAAATTTTGTTTAGTTATTGTTAGTAACAAAACCATGAACACCCATAGTCACAAAAAGTCAATCACAACTCTTGGAACTCATTCTCTTTCTTTGGAAAAATCTTGTCATTTCTTTTTCTTTTAAAACCATTTCTATGTTAAATTTGAACAATTTTTTGGTATACACGTGAAAGTGAATATACCTTAAAAAAAAAACAATGAAAGCCATGAAATAGATGTGCTGAGGAATGTGGTTGGGTGTGAGTGTGAGTGCTCTCTATCTCTTGTGAATGGGAGTGGCCGAGTGGGAGCGAGGAGGAACTTTTAACAAAGATTTCATAAGAGATAAAATTAAAATAGTTTTAGAAAATAATTTTATTAAAAATCATATATTTCAGCATTTTTAATATGTTGGGCTTTACTAGCTTGAAAAAATTGATAAAACTTTCTTTTTAAAAGAATTATAAGTACTTTTTTTAAAAAGTCAATTCAAACGCATTCTTAATTATTGTTGTAATGTGTTTTTTAACTTTTAAAGTAAAAATTATTAACGTAATGTTTTTATTTTTTGATATGTAAAGTGTACTATGTTGTTTGGAGGTACTATTGAAGTAAACACGATATTTAAATGTTTGTCAATACAATAACATGCATATCCAAAAACCTGTCCCCTAGCATGGGATCTGGACGGTGAAATGTCATTTTGTAGGGTGATGTGAATATTGTTCCTATCCGCTCTCGTCAAGGAGATTTATCGTACCGTGTAGACATAATTTGTGATATTTTATTGTATTAAAGACAAGGAAATCTATCAATCCACAATTACTTAAAAACTAATAGTGTTTACTTGGAGATATGATAGATCTCATCAAGGAGATGATGAGATCTATCAATCCAATCATTGAATGTAAAATTCTTATCTAATAAATCAAATATATTAAATTTCATATATTTTGAAATTGATTTGATATTTTGTCATACTATTTTATTTTGACATTAATATGTTTTTTAAAGTATTAGTAAATATCAATCAGTAAAATATGTGTTTATCGTTATTCAATTTTTTTTAAAATTTTGGAATGCTTGATTGTCAATATAATCACATAATTCAATAGTCAGATCAATTAAATGTAATTTATATGAAGAGTTATTGAATAGTGTAACTGTACAAGATTTATACTTAATGTAAACAGTTTCCACACACACACAAATATATATATATATATATATATATATATATATATATACTTGTGTGTGTTCAATTATAAGAAAAAGTCACATGATGAAAATTGAGTCAAGAATCTCTCATAAAGTTGGCACACTACTCTACCACCATACAAGCCACATTTGACATTTTTACTTGCAAATTTTAGCATTTGTTATGTGCTTTCTAACACCCTAAAATTTAATTAAAAATTAATTTGAACTTTATTAATCGTAATTTCAAAAATCTAGAGTTTAGCAATGATGAGGGTGGCCCAACGGACCTATTAAAAAAAATTTCTGGCTTAAATAGTAATTTACGAGCCCCATAGGCCCACGGACTCTGAAACCCTAGATTCGGGCTTTGAGGTGCTCGAAATTAGGAAAACATGGGAATAAGGTTAGAAATAGGTGGGAATGAAAATTTTATGCTTAGAATGAATTTTCTGGCAATATCGGTTTTATTGGGTAAGGTGTTTACCCGTTCGTGAGATTTCCTTGCGTTTACATTAAGATATTTCCATCATAACCAATGGATAATATCCATCTCTTTAAGACATGTGGAAGGCCAAGATTTAATCTTGGAAATCTTAGCCATCATTATTGCCTTGTCACCTAAATAATGATCACTTTGTAAAATATCTCCATTTCATTTATTAAAGCAAGCCAAGTCACAACTTCTTCTCCAAGACAAGAGCAATTTTGGTCAGCAAGAGGAAGAAAGATTAGCCACCATTGTTGTCCTCAAGAGCTTGTTCTTGAGTTCCAAGCTCAAAAACTCCAAGCTAGAGTTGTTGGATCATCAAAAGTTCTTCACTAAGCTTGTTCTACACCCAATTCCCTACAAATCTAATGAACAAAATCTCAATCACTCATCAATCCTTACCTTTCTCCCTCACACCTTACGATATAGAGGGTTTGAAGTTAGATTGGGAGCTTTGGAGGAGAAGGAATCAAGTTTGGTTAATCATGAAGCCAAGGAGCTAATGGGTTACTATAAGTAGGGTTTTTGCTACTATTCTTGTCAAATTTTGCTGATCTTTTGGCATGACCTAGGTCCAAATTTCTGTTTGTTTTGGTTGATATTATGTTGATATTATGTTGATATTGATGTGTGATTTTTGGTGGTGTGTTTGGATGGTGTTAAAGAGGATTTTTATCAAAATAAGTTTGGACTAGGTTTCTAGAATTTCTGTTGTCCTGGAGGCAGTGGTTTTTGAATTTTCTGGTATATTTGTGGGTGTTTTCATGAGCTATAAAAATTATATGTTGAAGAGAACACCTTAAAATAACTACATGAATTTTCTTGGGTGTTAGTTTTAGGTTTGATGCTAGAAAATCAGAACCAAATAGGCAGATGCTGCCTAATTGTTGAAACTGAAGCAGTAAACTTGTTTCGAATTTATTATCATAGCAATTGATTGAATGACCCTTTGAAATTTTTACATGAAGTTAAGGACATATTGAAGTATCACTGTAAATTTTATTATTCATTGATTCAATCATTTGCTAGGGTTAAACATTATGAGAATTTCTGGTCTGAGCGTGAATTGGTGGTCCCCTGACCACTGAATTTATACAATTTATTGAGGGAGTTAGAGACTTCCGTTGGTGTTGAAATTTTTATGGACCTGACACATTGAAGTGTCCTTGAGAATTTTTATAGCTCCTGAATTGATTGTTTTATGTGTAAATAAATTGTGCTACAATGTTGTGAAATCTGCCATTATGCTGGAAATGCAACAATGTTTTGAATTGATGAGATAATGGTATTTGGGCTCTAGTATGACATGGATACTTGATGTTGATTGTTTGGCTATGTGACTTGTGACATATGATTGCATATTGGACAGTTAGGGATTGATGTATTGGACACAAATGAGAAGTCCGTTGTGAATGGATGCTTATATGTGTTTTACGCATGCAGTGAATGAATTAATTCTATAGTCAAAGAAACTTGGGATCTTTTTGACTTGTCAAGGGCAAATAATGAAATATTAGATCCTTTTGGCTTGTCGAAGGTAATAGAGTGAGTTGAGATCCTTTTGGCTTGTCGAAGGCAAATAGAGTGAGTTGAGGTCTTTCACTTTTAGCACTAAAATAGAGAGGGGTGTGATCCCTTTGATTCATCAAGGACAATCAAAGATAATTTCATTATATTGGACATATACATATTTATACATATTGGTTCTTTTTATTTGCCATTGCTTACTATGAGTATGAGTTGATGGTAAGGGTGTATTAAGTGATTGATATTTTTTTTAAAGCAACTCACTTCGAAAAGATTGATTTTGAACTTTAAAAATGAATACTTATTATGTAATGCATGATCACCTTTTGTTAAGTAAATCGAAGTGGTTGGGGTGGTGATGATGACATGAATTTTAGTATATGTTTTGGGCACGCCCTATCGAGAATTTTAGGATTCTCACCTATATATTTGTTTTTGTCGTCCCAGGTTGACTAGAAGATGGTGAAGCCGCTGAGGAAAGATCAAGTGGATTTTGCGGTAGTTAATCAGGACTTGTGTTTGTTGTACTAAGTGTATGCATATGTCTAGAACATAAAAGATAACATATGTACTGTAAAGCTCTTATAAGAGCTCCCTCTTGTACTTGACTTGTATTAAATAAATACGCGTTTTCTTGCAATATATTTTGATAGAACCACAAGTTAATTGATACACGATTTAACCGATTCTCGCTATAGATAATTAAGAAAGGTCCGCTAATTAACAAGTAACAACTCTCGAGTATGATAACATGGCTTAAGAATGGGGTTTACTTGGGTGTTACACTTTCTCTACAAATTGCATATTTGTATTTGTATTTATTTGTTTTTTACTTTGTATTTATATTAATATTTGAATTTTTATTTTAAGAATTTTATGCTTTCTAAACATATTTAAAGCCAAACCAGACTTATGAATTACCGCCCATAGGCTTAAAAAATAGCCTATAGTAGGTTGTAGATTAGGCTCAAGCCAAATGTTTGTATTACATGTCTTGCTTGTTAAGAGCAAAGTCTGCTTGATCGATTTCCACCCTCACAGCAATATATATAGGTCCACTTATATATACACACATGTATAGGACTCAATTTATTTATGGATTTTAGTCATTTTAGAGGACCAGGAATATTGAAGCTAATCTTCTTTAATATGATATGTAGAGTCATTTAGATGGTTATTTAAAGATGAAATTACACTAACATCTCTTGAGGGTTAATATAATTACATTCAATATGTCTCTATTTTGTAAAATTACATCGACATCCCTATATATATTAATTCAATAATTTAAGTGACAAAAACGATAACATATGACATGTTCATAATTATTAGTGACAAAATTTACTATATAACATATAATGAAATAATGAATATAATATAATATAATATAATGAATAAAAAATAATATAATAATATTATTACAAGATGTTATAAACTATGCCAAAGTTATGTGTAGGCTCTTTGACCATTGTTGTGGCTCACCAAATGTATTCTATGCCTGCTTGCTTATACCTAGCTATCTACTATGGTACACAACTATTATTGTTCACACATCACATGTGGATTGGTGGATTTCTCATAGTTGGCATTGCTGTGCATGCAACCATTTTTTTTTCTTTTGATTAATAGTTATTTATATCTCACATATTATCTTTTTCTCACTTAAATTAACGAATTAATATTTGTAGGGAGATTAGTGTAATTTTAGCAAACCACATAGGAGGTAAGTGATAATTTTATGAAATAGAAAGATGCTAAGTGTAATTGCACAAACATTAGTAAAGATGATAAGTATGGTTTTTATACATATATGCTTCCAATTCTTAGTGTCATAGCTCTCTTTTATGATTAATTGGGTGCATTTACATCATATTTGAGTTTGGGTATCAATTTGAGCATTATTGAGAATTTTTTGCATAATTGCGCTTCTGGCATTGTTTTGTGTTTTGACAATAACTTCAGTTTTAGACCTCTAAAAGTTATGTTTTTCAGTTTAAGAAGATTATCTACAACTTTCATGAAAAGCACAAAAGCCAGATCGGATATCTAGCTTGTTGAAATAAGCTTGGAAGCTAGAATATGGGTGCTGAAATTTCAGATTGCACATGCTACAATAATCAGAGCATATCTTCCTCATCCAAGGTCCAAATGGGGCAAAAAAGGTGTCCATGGTGAATAGAAGAAAATAATCTACAACATTTATAAAGAACCAAGAGCTAATTCAGTAATCTAAAGGGTCAAAACTACAGTTGAGTCACTCAGCAAGCCCTAGTCACCATGGCAACCCAATATATGAAGCCAAGTATTGAATTCTGCCATAGTCGCCACGGTGAGCCCCAAGGTTTGTAGCATGTGTTTTATGCATTTTGGCCTAATTTGAATCTTTAAGTACCATGTCTCAACCTAAAAAAAGGAATCACGACCCTTAGCTCAATTTTATTCTTAGGTTAAGCTTAGTTTTAGGCTTTTTCTTCTCTTGCTCCCCTCCTTTCTCTTCTTCTCTTCTTTCCTTTCCATTCTCTTCTTCTCTTAGGTTAGGTTTATTTTCTGTTTTGTTGTAATTTCTCATGGAGGAGTAGAGATTCAAGCTAGCTTGGGGATTTTCTAAAGGGCTTCAAAGGTTGTATCTTAAAACCTCTTTCTTATTATTAATGCATATTGGGTTTTCTTAATTCCTTTCCTATCATTGTCTTATATGCTTGCATTGTAATGGTATTGAGATGTGGGTATGTGATTGAATGATTAGTTAAGTGATTATTGATTGGTTAATTATTATGATCTTGACTAATTGAGGGTTCCTAATTATGAAGCTTGATTGTAATGATATTGAGATTGAGTTTTATGATTTGGGACAATTTTGAATGTGCATTTTTGTTAAATGGAATTGATATGAGAATGCATGATTGATGTTAATTAAATATGTGATTGATTGATTGATTGATGGATGCTTGATTAACTAAGAATTAAGAGTTAGGTCTTGATTGAGACTTAGGCTAATGTAATTGATGCTAAAGGTTAATACTAGTTAATTGGAGGTTGAGGTGTCGATCATCTAGTTAATTTGTGTGTGTTAATTGAATGCTTGAGTTGTTAAGTGAATTGCGGAGTTGTTAGTTGTGGTTGCCGTAATAACTTAAATTAGCTGCATTCTATGTGTTTGATAATATATATGTTTGTGATAGATATTTCCTTTGACCCTTGAAAATCCTTGAGCTAGTATATTTTTAGTTTATTATAGTTATTAATTTCTTTTCCTATTTTTATTTTAGTATTTTTGCATAGTAAAATCAAAACCCCCTTGTACATCGTGAGTAAATAGTGATTGAACATTTACGTGAGATGACCCAGTTGCATTATTGTGCCATGTTTTCAT
The DNA here is from genome assembly GCA_030441495.1 of Dalbergia oliveri. Lineage (NCBI taxonomy): Eukaryota > Viridiplantae > Streptophyta > Magnoliopsida > Fabales > Fabaceae > Dalbergia > Dalbergia oliveri. Next base: position 17,184,352 of record JAMLFY010000015.1, read on the forward strand.
TGCAATTTGGTTTTGATTAAATTTGTTAATTTGATAAGAGCTAAAGCTTCGACACTTTGGGGCTTCTCAAATTTTGGCACCATTGCCAGGATGTTGGGTGATATTTTGTCATGAACATATTTCTTTTTCTGCTTGTTTAGTTTTGTATATATTTTTGCTTTTTCTTACTTTTGTTTATTTCTAGTTTTTGGGTTTTTCACTTGAGAGAACATGACTATGAATTTGGTTTCAAGTTCCCAGGGGTGTGGTTATTGGAATTTTGTAGGGCATGAGCAATAAATGATCGTTATCAAGGAATAGAGTGATAGCCATATTCACAAACATACCATTAGCCTCCCCCCTTATTACCAACCACAATCCTACCCACTGCGACCACCATCACCACCCCTCCCACCATACGTATAACCATTTCTTGAGCTATCATCCCTTTAGACTTTATCACCAGAACCTTCCTTGGAGGAAATAGTGATGCAAATGGTTGCCTATGTAGCTGAGCCTTACAAATAGACGTATATTGAGCCACTGTAACACCCTAATTATTAACCTCTTATGCATACGTCATAGTTGGCTAATTATTAGATTTCTTACATTTTGATTTTTGTATGTTTGGCCATTCAAAAATGTAACGCCGATTTTTCTATTTGAGTGCAAATGACCAAAATGCCCTTAAGGTCATTTTTACCTAGAATTTGAAGGTAGCGACCCAGTCCTTGAATAGGTTAGCTCAATGTTTGAAGGGGATTATATCTGCAATGTTTGATATCCAAGGTGAAAATCTCGTTTTCAACTTTCAGCTAAAATGACCAAAATACCCTGTAGCGTTTTACACAGGTAAAGGTGCCGTTTGAGCCCGAAACTTTTCTAGGAAGTTCGGAATAATGTTTATGAGTGGTTTTTGATGGTTAGTCGAGCTAGGAGGTCCCGAGGTTTTAGTATAAAATTACCATTTTACCCCTAGAAGTGTATAATGAGCCTAATGATGTGATTAACCAAACCTAAGCAATATTAGGCTCTAATTGAAGATTAATTTATTTTGATAATTAATCTAGAGTCAAAATAATTTATTAAGGTTAATTAGAACCTAAGATTGCTTGGTTAAACTCTAATCACATTCTTTGATTCAAGATTTCTAGTCATGGAATCTTGAATCTTAGTGATTTCTCTCTCCAATTCCTTAAATCAAGGAATTATGTCTATGATTTAATTTGATTAGAAAATGGTTTTAATTTGTTAATCTAACAAGACCACTCCTAAATCAAGTCTTGACAACCTTAATTAACCATTACCTCACCTAAACACTTTCTTACAAACTCCTAATCAAAACCTTAATCAAAGAAACACCTAAATACATCCTTAAACCACAATTACATGAACAAAATCTCTCCCCTTTGGCTGATATGCTGGCCAAAATCATGCCCCCAAATTGTGTCACATGTTGATTTTGTTTCACTCCAAAGCCCATTCCTTAAGCCATACCCAAACCCATACCTCACCATACCTTGCCCATGCTCTCAACCATACCAATCAAAGAGATATTTCTTCTCTCCTTTTTCCTCAAAGTGATCGGCCACTCTTCCTCCTCTAGGCCATCCATGAGTTTTCATTTCTCTATAAATATGCAAGCTTGAAAGCCCTTTGAATCCTTTACACACATTGCAAACTTTGAGCTCTCTTCCTTAAAGATCAAAGAAGCCCATTTCCTTCCTTACTCCCCTAAACATAACCTCTCTTCTTCTCCTTTCCCTCCTTTCCCTCTTGGCCGAAACTTCCTCTTCAAGCTCTAAGGAAGATTTTCTTTCCTTCTCATCTCAAGGATCAAATTTTCTTTCATCTCTTTCAAGACTTCATTAGGTAGGGGTTTATTTTCCAAGTTTTGTTTGCTTTCTTTAAGGAAGAGTTCTAGTTTTCTCTTGGGTTTCCAAAGCTCTTCTTTTTTCTTTCATTTTGGCCTTGGAGCCTTGTGTTGAGAAAACTTTGGCTTGATAATGAGGTTTCAAGATAATGGTCTTGTGATGCCATGTAAGAAACCTCTAAAGCTTGAAAACTTGGTCTTGGACCATATATGATTTCGGTTTTCCTTTCTTTTTCCTTCTCAAGATTTCAGTTTTATTCCTTTCTTTATACAAAGCTTGATAAAAATGTTAAGTAGATCACTAAAAGTTTTGTTAAGAAAATTAATCATATGTTTTCAAAGAGCTCTAAGCTTACCCTTGCCAACCTTAAAGTTGGTCCCGTTCTAAGAGTTTACTCTAGATTGAAGCCCATGAGCAATAAAATAAAGAATATGAGTAGTTCTTTTATGATCGCTTTGATAAAGTGTTGATGTTTCTTGCTTAGTTCACTTTCTTGAGCTTGATGATGAAGTTCCCACCAAAGACTTCTTTGAAGACTTGGTGCTAAGAACTCTAAAGCTCATTCGTATTGTTAGATACATGTTAGGTTAAGGCTTAATGTTCCTCTAAAGTCTCATAAGAGCTCTAGTCAAGATAAAATAAGTTGCATTCATGTTTAAGTTTATGCCTTGCATACCATGTTTATTTTGATGCCATCACTAAGCTCTCAAGAATAAATAAATGAACTTGCATTATCATGTTTAAATTTCCAAGCTTGCATTTCATGTTTATATTTCAAGTCATCACTTAATCTTTAAGATAAAATGAGGTTGCATTTCATATTTATTTTATGCTCTCACTTTACTTTATAATGAAGAATAAAACCAAGTGCATAGCATGTTTATATTTATGTTATCACCTAAATACTCTAAGCAAAGACTTGCCCTAGTGTCTTCAAATGGAATTTTAACCATGTCAAGTGGATGTGTTTTAGTTTTAATACAATGATGGTTTTCATTTTGTAAAAATGTGAGGATGTTTTCAAGGAAATGTTAGTAAGATGTTTTATGAGGTCTCAAGGTGTTTTAGAAGCTTAGGATGTGTCAAAAATCATGTTTTCTCAAATTCTGGAGGTTTTGGTAATGATTACTAGCTTATGTAATCGATTACCAGAGTAGTCATTCGAAGGAGTTTAGGTTTGGTAATAGATTACCAACAATGTAACGATTAGGCTGTTCTTCATGCCTAATCGATTTTTAACTCTATAATCGATTACCTGTCATGTAATCGATTACCATGATACTTTTCATTTTTCGGAAAAGTTTTAGCCCTATGTAATCGATTACCATCCTATGTAATCATTACTGTTGTTCTCAAAACCAAAACAAAATTTAGGTTCTTGATTATCCTATGTAATCGATTACCACCTTTTTGCTCCTGAAATTGTCCTAAGAGAAAAACAAGCAACTTATATGCACTTATAACATGAATTTATGTGATTATATGTGATGTATATTTTTGGTTTCTGCCTTGTTCCATTGGCCATTGTATTAATTCTATTTTATGGAGTTAAGATATGTAAAACTATGTTTGAGTGAAGTAAGGAACAATTTAGGAAAGTTAAAAAAGAATAAGTAACTAGAAAGGACTTAAAATGAGAATTCTAGAACGCCTAGACACAAAAATTGTAAATTCTGTTCCAACATAATTGAAATTAAGAAATTGAATATAGAGCCTTAGGCGAAAGACATAACTTAGAAAAAGGTCAAAGACATAGATTGTTGAACCCCGAATCGAGTTATATTATCTGCTTAATTTATGCAATGTGGTTCAGAAGAGTTAGTGAGCATAAATGTTAGAGAGAATTACAAGTAGTAATCATCTAGTGTATTCAAGATTCATAATGGGCATTAGGATAATCAAACACAAGATTAAGACTTGTAAAGGTTAAGGCATAAGACATTGTAAGATAGGAGATGTGACGAGAGTAAGTGACCGAGTGGACGAGTGTATTTATTGTTATACTGAAAGTATTAATGTTATGTGCATAAGATTGTGTGAGCTTATGATGCAAATGATGTGATAATAAGACATGCTATGATTGAGATACACTTGATGAAATGAGTGAATATGTTTATATGGCTTTGATTGATTGAGACATTGAATGAGATGGCATGAGTTGAATGAGTTATGTGGCATGACTCAAATTTGAGAAATTCGGTGTACAATCGTTTGTGCTGCGAATTTCCGTCAAATTTGAGTGACTTAAAAGAAGTTTTTGAAAGAAAGATTTTAAATGTGATATGAGACACATTTCTCTTGCTACGGTGAGGAGAAAGTAAACCTGAGAGATATGGACACCAAGCCATACCAAAGCGGATAAAGTCATGGTCTTAACCAATTGATGCGTTTCGCAGAATGAGACGTACTTCTCCTGCTACGGTGAAGATAAGGTAAAATCGTGAGGGCATCGACATTAGCCTGTCAAAGCGGACAAAGTCACTGGTCTTAACCAATTGATGGATTTCGGAGAAGGAAAAAGTCTCATGATGGCTGATCTTAAGGCCCCTACTTGTACTCTGGAGTCGGATTATTGTGATTATATTACACTTATCAAGAGGATAAGTAAGAACTAGTGACGACTAGTTGAGGTATGAGCTCATAGCCTAGTTTTAGGGGTGCGATTACTATTTTTGATACCTTGATGTCACAAGTTTGAGAAATGAGAAAAGATGAGAAGTATCTTGCTTATGAAAGAGAAAGATTGATCATGAGAAGTCACATGCCACTTATATGAGGATTGAGTATTGATGATTTGTTTATTGGTTTGTCTGCATAAAGTGTTGCCATGCATTCATGTTTCGCTACGTTGCATACATGCATTAAGATTTATCATAAAAGACACGGACCTTGGATAAATGCTTTTATAAAACCTCATAATAAACCTTTGCATGTTACACCTTTTCATAATAAACCCAAGGTTCCTGGGGATGTTAACGATGACATTAGTGTAGGAGGATTCCCTATTGAGATTCTTTAGTAAGATTCTTACCCCTCTTTCTCTTTTCCCCATTACGTCTTCAGATTTCCATGGCGTCGTTCATGATCTTCATTGATACGCCGATTTGGGAGGTGCACTACGACCGAGCACCAGTCTTATCATTTTGAGGGTCATTGCGCGTTCGTATTTTTGCATACATGGGACGCCCGTCGCACATCCAGTTTCCAGCTTCGCTTCACTCCTACCTCACCTTATGGCGACGACACTCTTCGAGAGGACTCGACCCTCTACGAGAGAGACTCGTCGTGCCTGCCCTTTGACTTCCGCGGTGCGTGACTACCCCGAGTACGTTCCTCGCTCGAGTGATCAGAGACCGACCCTGGAGGATCCCCCACCCACATCTATTCGGAGGGATCTGCTCCTATGGTTCCCATGGACATCGGAGAGGTAGCGAGGACACGGTGACACGCGAGGCTAGCTCGACGCCTAGAGATGCGCCCATGTCGAGGAGGTCACATCCGTCCACCTTTCCATTCACACACACCCGAGGAGCTCGTCAGCTCATGGGTACATACCTTCAAGGAATGAGGATCAACATCACCAATAGTTTTCAAGGGGGGGTAGCTATTGTTAGGGTTTGATCTTTAGGGCTCCCTTGTATTTGATGTTATGTTACTTTCTGCTTTATGTTTCATGTACCGCAAGCTCTGCCCATTCTTATGAGGGTATAATTTTATGTTTTTTTATATTTCCATTGATGTATCAAACTATGTTATTTAATATATTATGGCATTTGTTTCTTGAATAGATGTGTATCTTATTGCTTTTAATTGTATGTTTTAATCCTTCGCCTTTACGTTTCGCTCATATAGTACGCGACGGCTCGCATTTTGTTTTACATATTTCAAAAAAAAAAAAATTTACCTGTATTTTTCGCTAAGTAATTTTACAAATAAGTTTTAAAGAAAGTAATAACTAATAATTAATCTTAATACGTCCTAGGCATGTTGGGTTAAATATTAGGGTATTACAAAAAATACTCTTAGCGAAAAATAGAGGATAATTTTTTTTTAAATTAAACGACAAGATCCTTATCCGTTAATACTTAATTAAAACTAATGCAACTTGTGAGCGAGATAACATTTCCATAATAATACACACATATTAGAACAAACCATAACAAGGTCCAGTCTTAAAATAGTCATCTATAAGTCATCGAAATTTCAAAATAAGGAGAAACATAAATAGGGACAATAATAAAATCTTTAAGCATAGATTAGCTCCAAAGTTAAGAACTCAAGGGACTCCAAGATTCTGGTCACTGGCTCGTCTGAAGACGACACGAAAAAAAAAGAGGGGTGAGAATCCAAAGGAATCTAGGAATTGAATAAAAACAATTAAGTGTCATCGTTATCGTCTCCAGTCATTTGGCTTAATTACAAAAATAAGTGAGCATACTTTAGCTTATTTTAATTAGTTCGCAAAAAAGTCTTGAAGTGATCCATATTTTAAGTCCTATAAAAATTCTTGATTAACAAATAATGATCTAGAGAGCTTCCATTATTATCACATAAATCACATAGAGAGAACTTGCATGAAAGAGTAAAAAGAATCAAGACATTACACTTTCTCTAGCACTTTATTTAGTAATTTTAAATCTTTTAATGTATCACCCTCTCATGTCACCTAAACCAACCGCATCACCGGACTTTAACTGTCACCTAAACTCTGCATCACCTATCGCCTAGAATGAGTTCAACCTAACTAGCCGTCACTAGATTTAAATGGGGATAAAGGGAACAATTTTCTTAACATTAAGTTTAACTTTTTGGAATCTCATATTCCAACATCATGTAAAAGTCTCATAATTTTTCTTATTAAAATCTTTAATGCATACTTGACTTAACACCTTCGGTTGATAAGACTCGTTCATATAATCAACCACTATCAATGCTTAGAATGGATGCTCATGCAACTGTCCAACCAACAATATCCAAAATCAATAGCCAATAATCACAATCCAGTCAAGTATGACATTTAAGTATAATAAATTGTCACCATTCATCAATAGATAACCAAGAGTCATTCATTCATATGGCATCACAAGTAATAAGTCTTTTTTTTTAAATAAATTGGCTTGAGTTTGATGACATGAGTAGCTTGACAAGCATTCTTTTTCTTTTCTATTTTCAAAAATCTTAAGACTTCTAATTTTTGCTAAAGAGCCCCAAACTTCATAAAATTTTACAAAACAACCCCAACTAAATTTTTCATCCAAAACAGGTTTTTCTTCCTAATTCCACTGAAACATAGTTCTGCCATTGAAATTTTTAGAATTTACACAAAAACCCCAAAATTTTAAGAAATTACAATTTGACCCCTCAACTTTACTAAAATTATAAAAATGACCCAAACACTTATTTTTTTCTTCTAAACACATACCTTACTGTCCCAAAACCCATTCTTACAGTTTTACTCCCTAAATATTTGATTTTTCAGAAAAACTCCTAAACTTTCTAAAATTACATTTTGACCCCAAATTTTATATATACTTACAAAAATACTCAAATCACATGTACCTACTCCATTTTTCATATAGATTCCAAATATGTGGTTAGTTTTAAAAATAACATTTTCCTTGTAGGAGAAATTGCCTTGGCTGAAGCTATATATTCCAAAATCCAAACTTTTGTAAAACTTTGAAACATAAAATCATGTTGTCCAGAAATTTCAGTCTCAAAGAAAAATATGATTGAGTTACTAAACATCATCAAAACAAAGCAAAATAATTTTTTTAGAGATAATTCCTCTGAGGCCCTGTAAAAATTTCAAAGCTTAATAAGGTCTTTAGCTATATTTATAAAATTATACAATTTTGGAGGTCAGAAACTACCTATTTTTAGCCAACAGTCAAAAATCTAATTTTATTACCCTATCAAATGAAATAAAAAAATCTATAAAATTTATGGTTGAACTTAAAGATGTTCACAATGTCCTGCAAAAATTTCAAGTTAAAAATCAATCATTTGATATAGCCAAATTCAGTGCTTCATAAATTACTTGTCATTTTGAAATTCTATCCTTCTAGTTTCTAAATTTTTAAAAATAGAAAAAGTTATCAAGACACCTCAAGAAAAATACTCAAGATACCTCCATATGTTACCTTCATCATATAAAAATTTTAGCTCATAATATTGTCTCCATCTATGTGAATAAAATCATATAAACTTAGCTATTTGCATAAATCGAGAATTCCAGCAACACAACATATAATTTCTTTTGATCTTTCAAGCATAATCATTCATCAAAACTCAAGCTTTCTTAACAAAAATCAAAGAATAAGATAAGATAAATAAGTTTAAACATAAACCCCTACCAAAAGATGGTTTTTACTAGAGATCAAGCCAGCCACAAGCTCCTTGAAGTTTGATCTCCAAGTAAGGAAGCAAGAGCTCTTTCTTTCCTTTGACCACGAATTTGATTTGCTCTAGAATAGGTAGGAAGAGGCTTTTTCTTGAAAAACTAATGGTGAATTTGTGTTTGTTAGGTGGAAAAACTATGGAAAAGTGTATTTATTTGTTGGATTTGGTGGAGAATTGAAGGAGTTATGGGGTGGAAATAGTGGAGGAAGATGGTGATGATGGAGGATGAAGATGAGAAAGTTTGGTGGAGTTTTTTTGAAGAATAAAATGTGATTATGTGTGAATGGGATAGGTGGAGGTTGCATCTAATGATGGAGGGTAGGTGGTTGATTTTTTTTTTTAGTTATTTGTGGGGTGTTTGGATTAGGTATTTTATGAATTAGGTAAAGAGTTAGGTAGATTAGGTAAAAATTGTATATAAAAAAAAACAAGTGTAGTGATTTGTGATATTATCAAATCTCTATGTAATTATGCCACTACACTTTTAACTAGTGGTAATTAGATAATTAGTAACTCTTTAGATATTCATGAACAATTAAATGCATGTTATTTGCTTAATTATTTTGATTAGGCTTAATTAGTACTGTCGAGACAAAATGATAATTTTACATAAAAAAATTTTTGGACTCACCTAAACATCAAATATCCCTTCAATTTAACATATCAAATTCCAATGATGACCAGGTTGGTCGTCATTTAATCCGCGTTAAATTATCTAAGGGCATTTTGGTAATTTTACATAGAAAATTTAGGAATTACAATTTTCACAATGATTGCTATCTAAAACACATATAGTCCCTTTCAAACATTACACTAAACCTTTGAGGATGACTTGAGAATTTCCTCCACTCTCATGCAAAAATGACCTCATGGGCATTTTGGTCATTTTTTATAGAAGGAAAATTGGGGCATTACACCACTAGCCCCTGAAACTGAATCACTTGAACCTCCCTTAGAATAAATGACGAAGCAAATGGCTGCCCTCTCCTTGCAAAGTCAATAGACAACTGATGCCGTCTTTCAAACCTTACAACTTCAAATTGAGCAATTGAATGCTTGGGTTGCTCTCAAAGCTAGGCAGTCATAAGAACTCTGATATGGAGATTGGATGGGTGGAGCCATCACTTGAGTTAGATGGGAGGATGGATGATTTGAATTCTAGCATGATTGAAGTGCTAATTGAGTTATCATGTGATGAGAGACTACATTTGAAACAACTTGTTGAGGCTCCAAAGAAGACATTGGCTAAGACACTAGCAAGGGAGTTTGATAGGAGTCCGATAGAGGATGGATGTTAATTACTCTAGCATGGTTGAGGAGGTGCACAAGGAGTTCCCTATGTAGTTCCATTAAGCCTTGGAGCCCTTGATTGTGACGGCTGAGCAAACTCCACTCCCCATAGTTTTTCTGGACGTGGAGATGACTGAAGGCAGAGGCGTGGACCCCTTAAGTGATCTGACCCTTGCTTTTGGGTAATGGGTGATGAGGAGTTTTTGTGCCATACATGTCTTGGTGGTTATACATGCTTGGTGAGCCAAAGATTGGTTTGGAGTTGTCACATGTTAATCTTTTTGGGTTGCACGAGTATGGCATTTTGGAGAATGATGCTCAACACTTGGACTTATGTAGGGTGCATGTGAGAACTAGATAGGCAAAGAGCGAGGGAGTGGAAGCCTCCTTTTGGGAATGCATATCCCTTCCCAATAGGAATGACTTGATGCTGAATGTTTGGATTGGGAGGAGCTTCAAAGCTTCAAGGACTACATTACAAGTTCACCATTAGGGTCCAAAATTAGGGTTTAAGGCCCATGAATTTGTGTGCATGATATGGGATCCTAGTGGAGGTCAATGATGCAAACCTTGGTCAGGTCCTGGACTAGTTCAGCATAAGCTGCCATAAGGGCGTTTCACCGCATTTCCCAGTTTTTGCATTTACTTTTCAATAAAGCATGCTTAGTGTAGTTTTCACATGCTACTGGTCCTAGGTTGTTAGTTGTTATTTAATTGTGTTGATTGCCACACCTTTGATGCTATTGAGAATCACTTGCTTGACTTTTAGCACCTTTGGCATTTTTCTTGACTCGCTTGACAATGATTTGTGCTTTGTGCAATGCATACTTAGTAATTTGCTCTTCATTGCTTTGATTGAGTATATAGACATAACCCTTGGTTGAGCTTTTAAGCCTTTTTGCATGCTATTCTTGTTCTTTCTATGCATCTTCTTTCATTGGTTATGCATTCTAAAACTTGTTTTTTGTCCTACCTAAAGCGTTGTTGTTAACATATTGCATGTATTAAGATGATATAGGCATTTATTCGTAATTTGAGCTACTTGACCACATGGCTAACCTTCCATAATTGTTTGAGCCCCATTGACCCATAATTGTTAGCTCCAAAACTCTTAAGAAAGCTATCACAACTTAAGTTTTCATTAACAATAAAGCAAATTTTGGTAAAATGTTTTGAAGAAATAACTAATGGTCTATATAAGTTTCTTTAGTCCTTAAAAGGAATTCTCTCTTATACAAGTAATTTATTTCTTAATATATTTTTCATATTATCATGTTTTAACATGATATAAATCTCATTCAAAGAGAATAAAATTCCTAAGAATATGATAAATAGCTCAAAAATGAATTAGAATATGTAAATAACTTAAGAAAGCAAGCTAGAGCATCAAAAAGTGAAACTATAACTTTAGAGACTGGTCTAAGGCATCAGAAAGTGCTATGTCAACTTAAGAAGACACTCTCATGTTCATATCAAGCTCATCTTCACCACGTGGTCACAATTTATGAAGTTAAACTTTTTCTAAGATCATCATTCATCTTAAAAAGAAGCTTAGCTTAAATATAAAGAGCTTAGAAAGTGTAGAAGAAGCATGTCAGAAACTAAAGCATACATTAGAAACTACACGTGTCCACTAGAAACTGAAGAATTTTCAAATTTGAATGAAGATCAAAGCCTTAGAAAGATTGATCAACATGTGTTAAGAGAAGAAGAAATCAACGGACAATGATCCTATTCAAATTCAAGTATAAAAGGAAAAAGCATTCAAAAAGGAAGGAACTTTTGCATGCAAGACTTTCAAGCATTCTTTATACTTTCTGAAGATTTATTCTAAATAATTTTAAGTTTCTCTTAAGGAGAATATTCTTTCTTGTAATCATTAGCTAGCATTTTGTAGTAGAGTGATGCATTTAACTTCTTTATAGTTTTTTGAAATGCCAAATAAAACTATCAAGTTTATCACTTGAAGGGCAAAAACAAGAATTAGTGTGCATAAAAAAGTAACATTTTGAGCAACCTATAAACAAGGAAAGTTCAGAAACAATTTTAAAAAAATTTCAGAAAATACACAATAGAGAAAATATAAATACTGAACAATAAAGAGATAAGGAGAGAGAGATGTTACTCAAGGATTTTATATTGGCTTGACCAAATATTGTCTACATCTAGTTCTCAACAAACTAGTTGAGTTCCACTAAAGAAACTCTTTCTCGACCTTGACAAAGTAAGATATTCTTTGAATAGCCTTCTTAAGCTATTTCCAATGAGTAGTAGTTATAATTTACTTTCATAACAAGTAGTCTTTGTCCTAGCCTCTTCAAGCTAAACTCACTTGATTACTACTAGATCAGGATACAAAAGTAGGATTTGGGTTGGTATGCTCCAACAAATAACTCAGGTATTTCTGAAGATAACTTAGTGTTCAAGTAAAATACTTTGAGAAACTTCTTTCTAAATTCTTCTTGAGAAGAAAATGTTAGCTAATGAATATTCAGCATTATCATTCTTTTGTTTAGTCATTGTTTTTTGGTTTTGCTCTAAACTTGTTTCTTTTTATTATTACTGCTTTGATACCTGAACTATCTCTTTGGTACTTATATGATCAATTTATATGTTTTAGGATGTTAAGTTTTTGATATATCTTGCTTAACATATATCTTGATGAATGTCTCATAAATCTTAAGTGTTTGCTATGATACTTAGCTACATCCATCATATGTTTTTTTTTAATGATTAATCTCTAATACATATCAATTATAGCTCTATATATATATATATATAATCAAGTCATATAAACTCTATATATATATATATATATTATCTCTAATGCTCTGCCACACAAATATGAAGTTTTCTCATATGCAACTCAAGCTATGATACACATGCTTTGATACACATGTGATAAACTCTTTTTGAGCTTCAAAAACTTTCATTGTATGCAAAGCTTATCTGTTACATGTTCTTTTATGCACAATGATTGCATTATGTTTCAAAAAAAAAAAAAAAAAATTGGATAAAGATGTGCTACGTATGGATTCAAGATCAAGAATAAATATCACAAGTATTATTCTCTTTATTCAAATTCGTGTAATTTCAGAAAGTCAAATGACTTGAAATCAAGCTATTTTTATTCATAGAGCTTAAATGCTCCAACCTTTTCAAAAATTTTCTCTGATACTTCTCAGAAAGTGATCTAATTACTTTAGAAACCTCTTTTGAAATTAAACAGCTCTATTCCTATTACTTAAGGTTGCAAATTGTCTTGATTTCATCTACATCACACCTTAAGAATGAGACCTTCTGAAAACCATTCAAATGTATTTTGAAAGTATATAGGTTTTTATCTTGATTCTATGTCTAGTCATATATTTCTTTCAAAAACTATCCAAAAGATTTTTAGGATTGGTTTGTCATCATCAAAAGGGGAAGATTGTTAGCTCCAAACCTTCAAAAAGCATCATTGCTTAATGTTTTAAGTGATAACAAAGCCAATTTCGTGAAAATATTTTGAAGAATGACTAATCTGTTTATTGAGTTTCTTGAAGCACCAAACAAGACTATTCATGTTAGCATACATGTTCCTAAAATGAGATTATTTTTAAAATGACATGTACAAACATGTTTAATCTCATTTAAAGAGTTGGAGCTTAATGAAAGTGAAAAATAAATCTTGAAATGAACTTTTCTATGCTCAACACATGAAAGGAAATTCCCAAGAACAAGAAACCAAGGTTTAGATCTTTAGAAAGCATGCCACGGCTTCAGAAAGCAAGTTTCAATTGAAGATTTCAATTCAAATATGAAGAAAAGTGTGGTCACCATCTTCAATCATCATGATCGAGATTATATCCTTTACAACAAGCTTTGATTGAAGCAAGGAAGATCTAAAGATTGTCCAAAAACTAAAATAGCACTTCAGAAAGTACGTTTTCTATAAATGGTGCACTTTACTGAAATGGGAGGGAAAATTTAAAATTCAAATTTAAAAGTCAATCTCAGTTAGGACTGATAGTGACATCTCTTTTCAACTTGGTCAACTGCTCTAGCTTTTAGAAGGAAAAGTTCATAAAGCTCATTTAGAAAACAAAAAGTAGTTTCAAAACATGTACTTGGAAATTTCCATTAGACAACGGCTTCTGAATTACAAGAAGTAACTCTGACATGAGAGCTACTTTCTAGACTTCATTTCCAACACACAAAAAGAAGATCAAATGTGTCACTAGGAAAATAGATCAAGGGCAACAATCATAAATGAAGATCAAGTATAAAAGGAGATGGTGTGCTTACAATATAAGAGACTTTTACTAGTTACATGTGCTGAACGCTAAGAAATTTCCTCTCAACTTCTGGAAAACTATTATAGCTTGTAATTAGTTTCATCTTTGTAAAATTTTTCTTTCTACGTTCCCATTAGATAACATCTTCTTCCTAGGAAGAATAGATAGAAAGAAGTCATTCAAGTTTTCAGCTTGATATTGTTTATTTTGAGAAAATTTAAGTGTTTGATAGTTTGAGTGATCCAACCCAAACACATCCTTTGTAACCCGATCCAAGTGATGATCGTTGTGAGATAGCTTGAAGAGGCTAGTCAAAGACTATTTGATGGTGACAGGAGAGTGAGCTACTGGTCATGTTGAGATAGCTTGAAGAAGCTAGTCAAAGGCTACTTGGAAGTGACAATAAAGTCAGCTATTGGTCACATAGAGATAGCTTGAGAAGGCTATAGAAAAGCTATCTAACTTTCTAGGATTGGGAAATGGTTGTTTATGGAACTAACGGTTGTTGAGAACTTGATATAGTCAGGTTGGTTGAACCAATATAAGAACTTTTGTGCAGGATCTCCTCTCCTAAATCTCCTTTATATTTTGTTCTATGCTTATTGTATTTATTCTTATGAAAAACATATTTCATCTTGCTTTTCTTACATATGTTTTAGTTAGAAAGTTACTTTTTAACACTTACCTGACGCTATTTCGCTACACTTAAAATTCATACTTGATAGTATCTATTTAAGCTTTTTATAATCAAAAAGGAAAAGAAAAGTTAAAGCATGATTCAACCCCCTTCTCGTGCACTTTTCAACCTACACTTTGAGCTTCAAGGAAAGAGATTTATGCCAGTTAACGCTCTCTTTCTCTCTTTCCTTCTATGTCCTTGGGTATGGGCTATTTATGTTCTCATAATTGTCAAGTGTGGGTGCTCTCGCAATATTGTTAGAGTTGTTTTAGAGTTATCTAGATGGTATTAGAGATTGATCATGAGTCTATGTTGCTCTATAGCTGTTGTTGGTATCATTCCAAGCTCTCAAGGTCAAATTGGTGGTAGCTACATACTCCGACCCCAAACGATGAGTGGGTTCAAACTCATGATCTCATTTTAGCCATTATGATTATGTTTGATGCATGATAATTGTCCAATATGAAATTAGAGATGAAAGTATGAATAAATATGATTTTATGAGTTATGCAAGCTAGTAATTATGATTTTGTCCATAACATGAAAAATATGTTTTAGGAAAACCATGGGACCATGATTGATATATTGTATGTTATGGAAATGTTTTATGTGCTCAAGTTTAAGAGATTTATTGAAAAATATATGATTTAGCAAGTTTACTAAAGTTGTCAATGCATTTTATGATTTTATGATATTGACACGTTTTCAAGATATTTCAAAAAGCTTTTAGAGTATCAAATTGATTTATCAGGGACAAACATAGAGCATAGTATGATTTAGCTTTGAATACATATGTCATTATGATTTCAGAGTTTTATGATTATGAATCCTATTGATTTTGAAGTATAGTAGTAGAGTGACCAAAGTTATGAAAAAGATATTAGTTTGAGAAATGACTTAGAAATTCAGTTTTTATGACACTTAGAAATATGGAATTCAGGATGATTCATAGCAACTTCAGCTACATATATGTGGGCTTTTGAAATCACAATGCCTACAAGCTGGTGATCCATTGAGCATGATTTCATAGCCACAGTTATACTAAAGTTAGATTGTTAGAGTTGTATGAATCCAGATTTTAAGAGTTTCAGAGTTTTAAGAGATTTTAAGAGTTTTCAAATTTATTTGAATTAAGAACAAACTAGTTTAGATGGTAGCTATAAAGAAATAGGCAGTGAGTTAACGACTATGAGGAATCATTAATCTTGGTACCAAGTTGTCCCTAAAGGACAATCTCACCCTAGAGCAGAGATGGAACCTAGTTAGGTGTCCAGTTTGGATCCTTTGGGAATTCTAGAGATTAGAGAATTTGTTATGCCATGGTTGACATTAATTACAGAGAATTTGTTATGCTACATATCTCATGCATAACTAATCAAAGAAATTTAGAGATCTTATTATTGTTGCTATATATATAAAACCAAAGATTATTGTTTCTTGAAGAGTTACCACACCACTAGTTAAAATGATTTCACTATTGATTATGAATTCAGAAATGTTATAACATCCTCCCAGTACAACCTCATCCTCAAGTCATGGCATCGTACTCGAGAGTTGTTACTTATAGATTTGCGGACCTATCTTAATTATCTATATCAAGAATCGTCGAATTGTGTATTAATTAACTCATGGTTCTATCAAAATATATAGCAAGAAATAACGTATTTATTTAACACAAGTCAACTACAAAAGGAAGCTCTTTTATGAGCTTTAGTTCACATTTTTCTTATATATATTATATATATATATATATATATATATATATATATATATATATATGTACAATAGATATGAGTTCCCACAACTAAACTATAGAAATCACAATTTAGTCTTCCTTGTAGCTGCTTCACTATTCTGGAATCAACCTGGAGACACACGGAAACACAAACAAGTAGGGGTGAGAATTCTGAAATTCCTAGTAGGTAGCCCCAAAATACATAATCATAATGTCATGTCATCGTCCCAGTGGTTTATCAAAAAATGTGATCATACAATACATATTAAATATTCATTTTAAAGTTCTAAAATCATCTTTCCAAAGTGGGTAGCTTTTACTATTCAATCACATATTATACTACTTATCAACATCATGTAAACCCTATACTGCTAAATCACAACTTAACATATTGGCTTCAATATTGATACTAAAATTCTTCACTTAGCACATAAAATTAAAGACTACTTTAGGATAATAGACTCATTTTCATGATTAAGCTCATTTTTATACATGATCATTAGATTTACTTTCTCCAATTCTCACACAGACCTATTCCTAGCCAGGTTTACTTTTTGACTCAATTCAAGGGTAGTCAGGTTTACTTTCCCCAAAATTGGATTTACTTTTTCTCAGCCCAAGAATTATAAACCTTATGCTTTTCTTAGTAGTCAGGTTTACTTTCCCAAAGTCCAATTTACTTCTCCAGCCCAAGAAACATAATCTTATGCTTTTCTTTGGCATATGAGCAATTGTAATAAGCATTCATATCTATGTGTGCCTAACCTCATCAAAAAATTCACCTGATCAATTATTCATATTCATATTCTTGTGTTCATGTCATACTAATACAAGATGCCATTATTTCATCAATTCAAAGCATCAATTCATTTTCAGCACAATGAGATTTAACATATTTGTAGCACAATTTATTTGTAATCAAACAATTAATTCAGAAAGCTATAAAAATTCTCAAAGACACTTCAATATGTCAAAAAGGTTCCATAAAAATTTCAAAACAAAAAGGGTTGTCTAACTATGTTAACAAAATTAGACAAATTTGGTGCTTAGAAACCACTTAATCTCAGCTTAGACCCAAAATTCATAATTTTTAACCCTAGCAAATGATTGAATCAATTCAAAAGAAAAATCATGGTTGAACTTCAAGATGTTATAAATACTATAAAAAAATTTAAATGGAAAATTCAATCATTTGCTATGGTAAAAAAATTAGACAAATTCGTAGCTTCAAGACCAAAAAATCAGGTAACACATACATAGTCTCGGTTCATGATTTTTTTCAGGTAGTAAAGTTCCAAATCACAGGTCAAGAAAATTCATGGAACTAGGTTAGGATGTTAGTTTCAACACGTATTTTTTCTAGCTCATGAAAATGCCTACAATTGTGCTAGAAAATTCGTGAACAATCACTGCCATTGGAAAACTGAAAATCCAGCAGCATAGTACAAAATTCATTTTGATAAAAATAATTTCTAACATCATCCAAACACTCCACCAATTTAAAAACATCAATATCTATGTAATATAAACCAATAAAACTAGAAATTCCAAGCTCAATCATTCAGAAAATTTTAGAGTAAATTTTGAAAGAAAAGTGGATAATAAAGCCCTACTTGGCTCTTGGAACTCTAATTCTTATTCTTGGCTTCTCTTCAAGAGTTCCTACACCCAATTCTTGATCTAACCCTCTCAAATCCTCTTTAAAAAAGCAGTAATAGCAGCTAAGTTGGTTGATATGATGAGGTGAGGCTTTGTGAGAAAGAGTTGATTCAAGTTTTCAAGAGGTAAGTTTGTGTTTGTGACAAAACATATGGATGTTTGATGTTGTGGCTTAGTGTTCTTAGCAAATTTGTGATGTTCTTGAGGAAGAAAAGAATGGAGAATGTTGAAAAGAAGGCCTAGCCAATAAGCCAAAGTTGAGAAGAAGAAGAATGAGAATTTTCGGTTTTTCTTTTATTTATATAAGATATGTAATAAATTTTTCACCACAAATAATATATCTTGTAATAGAAATTAATAATTTTATGTGGTTGTAATTAAATCTTTTTAAAGACAATGTTGTGGCCAAATCCTAGCCATACACTTATCTATTTAGGTGGCAAAATTACACTGCAAGTTTCATACGTGTAAGAAACTACATCAATATTTTACCAACATAATAAAACACCATACCCGTAATCAAACATTGCCCAAAAATTAATTCTAGGTATAAAATCTTTATTCCTACCAATTTCTAATCTTAATCCTACAATTTCTCAGTTTTGGGCATCTTGGGTTTGAATTCTAAGGTTTTGGCTATCCTGCATGGGGCCCATAAGCTCACTATTCATCCCCAAAATCTTTTTTAACACGTCCGTGGACCATTTTCATCGTTGCTAAAACTGTCAAATTTTTTAAATTATGACTAATAAGGCTCAAATTAATTTTTAAATAATTTTCAGGGAGTTACAAATGTTCTTTATGATATCTATGGAATGAAAAGTGTTTTTCCTAGATAGCTATATATGTAAATATTAAATGATTTATGCTTGTTGCATGTATATTGCATTATGTATATTTATTGGTTTTCCCATGTAGGTGATGGGTGAGAATCCACTCACTGAGTTCGTTGACTCACGCATCTTCTTCCTCAAGGTTGCAAGTTCAATTGCTATACAGTCACCAATCTAGTAGCTTCAGTTGTCCTTTGGTGAGCTTTACATTGCCCTAAACCCTAAACTAGGCTTATGTTAGAGATAGAGCGATCCAGGAGATATGAGGCAAGATCCCAATCATGTATGTATTTTGAGATATTGTAATTATTTTCAAAATTTAAGTATGAACTTGAAATTATATATCATGACTAGAATCTATGCAATGAGCCAGACATGAATTTATGACCTAGTTTTCAAGTGTTAAATAGATTTTCAGACTTAAGATTAAGATTACGTGATGAAATAGTTTATGATTTCATGACTAGCAGATTTGATTAAGATGTTTTAGAGTTATGTACGTTAAGTTGTTTTGCTTCATGAATTTAAATATTATGTTTTAAATAGAGAAATGATTGTTGACGTAGAAGAAAATCATATTTTAAATATAATATTATGATAAATTATGCATTTAGAGAGTCATGTCACCCACAAGGCTTACGTGAATATGGGATTCCTCATGTGTCAGTTTGTTCCCAGATTCGGGTCATGACAACAAGGATTTTGCCAAGTACAAAAGTAATGTGTTGTATACATTTTAGAAAGTTGGCTAAATTTCAAATTCAAACTTCCCTCAGTTTCTATTGTCTTAGGCGGTTTGGAGAGTGCATGCTTTCTGAGGTGATTTTACACGCCCAAGTTTTGCGTTGATCTCTTGAGCCTAACTTTAAGCTTGATAATGATCTTTTAAACATGAAGGAATTCTTCAGAGATGATTGCCGAAGTGATTAAAGATGATGATGATATACTGATGAGAAATTGATTTTTTAATGAATATCACACTTTCTAAATGCGTGAACCACTTTCTCCAGATCCATACAAGGTTTATGATGCTTCATATTGCCTTCTCGTGTTTCTCACATATCTCAATTCACTTTCTGAATTATTTTTCATATTATTAAAATTCTGAATATCTTTGAATAAAATTTTAATCATGTTAAAATATGATATTGTGAAAACGTGTCATGAGTTGAACTTATATATTACAAGAATTAACCTATTAATGGCTATAGAAACTCAACAAAACATTAGTCCTTTCTTCAAAACATTTTAACAAAATTTTCTTTCTTGTCACTCAAAACATAAGCTACAATAACTTTCTTAATGGTTCTGGAGCTGGCACATTCTACTCTAGAAGATTAGAAAGAAGTCTCTCAAGTAAATTCCTTACACACTTCTTTATCATAGGAAACTTGAGTGCATTCTTGGAGTGAAAAACACCAAACTCAAATCTCTTGTACCTTGATCTAGTAGTGATCAATGTGAGATTAACTTGGAGAGGCTAGGATCAAAACTACTTGTGAGTGAGGGTTGAGTGTACAAACTGCTCACTAGGAGTAGCTTGAGAAGGCTAGTAAAAAGACTATCATGATTTCTCTTGAAAGACAAAGTATTTTAGTAGAGTTTCTCAACAATTGTTGGTTAAGGGATGTTGGCAAAGCTTGACAGAACCAATATAAAATTCCCTATATGATTGTCTATATCTCTTTTTCTTCAATTTATTTCATGTGTGTGCATATTTTCCTGTGTGTGCTATAAATTTGTTTAATTTCTTTTTTTGAACTTTCTTTCTTATGAACACTTCAGAAAGTCATTTTTTGAAGTATATTAATTTGTGATTTTCATTACTTCAACTCTTAGACATGATATAACTTGTTTAAGTGTTCAGAAAGTAAATGTTTTTGAAGGCTCATTTAACCCCCTTCTCATGCTCTTTATACACAACCTACATTAATGACTTTTCTTTTGTTTTAGCACATTACAAAGCTAAACAAAAAACAATGAAATTACCCAACCTCTAAGCTTAGGAGAACATTTATGCATCTTTCATATGTGCTTGAGCATTGCATGAGGACATGCTTTGTTCAAGTGTGGGGGAGGGTGATATTGTAAGGGAAACCCCAAACAAGAGGAAGTCTAGCAATCAATATTCATAAAATACAAAAAATTAAAATTAAAATTGCGAAAATAAAAAATAAAAGTTGCAAAAGAAGGTTGTTTATGAATAAAAGTTATGGCAAAATTGGTTGAATTGTGGGATAAGGCTGGGAGCATGTTTTTTGTTTGGAATTATACTTCTTACATTTTTACCCTTGGTGCATATGCATTTGCTCTTTCTAGCCTTAGGTTTAGCCTTGCTTTCTTTTGACATTCCTCATATTCACTTAAGCCCTATTACAACCTTGATTAAGCTTTCTTGATTTGTCCATGCATGTGTGTGACTAGTGAAGAGCAAGATAACTAACAAGCTTATGGTAATTCATTTCCATGTGAGATGAATTGAGTGTCAAATTTTGACCCTAAACACTTGAAGAAGCTTGAGTGGTAAACACTAGCCTAATGAGGTCTGATGTGCTTGATTCTTGCATGTTTGAGTAAATCTTGACTTGTTTGTTTGCTTTTCACTTGTGTCTTACTTGTTAGGAAATTGGTACTTGTTGTGTTTTTTGCCATTGTGCTTGTTTCCTCATAGTGCATTGAAATCAGCTCTTTAGTTGTCTTCTTTATTTTGGGTTAATTGTAGGATCCATAGGTTGTTAGTCGTTGGCTTTGGGATGGCTAGGGTGCTTAGATATGCTTTGACCTTCGCTTGATTTTCCATCTTACATGAGGACATGCAAAAAGCAAAGCGTGGGGGTGTGACAAGTATGGTTTTGTATAGATATTTGCTCCCTATTCTTAGTGTCCTAGCTCTCTTTTACGCTTAATTAGGTGCATTTGCATCATATTTGAGTTTGGGCATCAATTTGAGCATTATTGAGAATTTTTTGTACAATTTCGCTTTTAACACTGTTTTGTGTTTCGATCATAATGGAGTTTTAGGAAATCTAAGAGGATTATCTACAACTTTTATGAAGAGCAAAAAGCCGATTAGATATATATCTTGTCAAAATAAGCCTAGAAGTTAGAACATAGGTGCTGAAATTTAAAATTGGACATGCATCAACGATCATAGTATAGCTCCCTCATCCAAATTTCAAATAGAGCAAATAAGGTATCCATTGTAAAGAGAAGAAAAGATTTACAACTTTTATGAAAAGACCAGAGCTAATTCGGTAATTAAAAGGTCAAACCTACAGTTGAGTCACCAGGAGCCCCAGTCACCATGGCAACCCAATCTATGAAGCCAAGTATTGAATTTAGCCATAGTCATCGTGGCAAGCCAAAGTATAACACCCTCCCAAGTACAACATTATCCTTAAGCTATGACATTATATTTAGGAGTTGTTACTTATAAATTTAGTGGACCTTACTTAAGTAGCTATAAAGTATTTGAGCAAATCGAGTAATAACTAGATTGTAATTCTATTAAAATACATACAAGAGACAAAATATTTATTTAATACAAGGTCAAATACAAAAGGAAGCTCTTCTAAGAGCTTTAATATACATCTATTTCACTTAAGCATTTATACAGAAACTACTAGTGGTCTTCAGCCATTGAGCTATTATGATTCATGCATTTCCAGTGCAAGCAACTTCTTTATTCTCTTGTGCTATTAGGAAACGACACAAAACACACAAAATAGGGATGAGAATTATAAAATTCTAGGAGGGCGTCCCCCAAATGCACAGCTATAAATGTCATTGTTATCGTTCCAGCCACTTCGATTTATTTGAAAAATGTGATTCATGCATTACATATCAAAGATTCATTTTTAAAGTTCAAAATCATCCTTCCAAAGTGGGTTTCTTTTAGCATTCACTTACTTAATGCACATGTAATATAATGTTTAAGGTCATAGTTGTAACACCCAAATATTTAACCCAACACGCCTAGGACGTATTAAGATTAATTATTAGTTATTACTTCCCTTTAAAACTCATTTGTAAAATTACTTAGTGGAAAATACGGGTAAATTTTTTTTTCTTTGAAATAGAATACGTAAAACAAGATGCGAGGCATCGCGTACAACATAAACTAGTAGGGAGAAATAAATCATGCAAAATAAAAGCAACAAGGAACACCTTAATCATAAAAACATCCATCATAATATTAATCACCATAGTTTAATACATAACTGGAATAATAACATAAAGTCATACCCATATAAGAATGGGAGAGCTTGCAGTACATGAAATGTAAACTACAGGAAAGCACAAACGCTAATACATGGAAAAGTCCCCCCCAAAAGATTGATCCCAAGCCACGACTACTCCCTCCCTCGATATGAGCGCATCTCCGGGCATCGGCTAGCCTCCACTGCATCATGTATCCTCACTCCCCTCCTGATATCCATGGGAACTATAGGACAGATCCCTCCAAAAAGGATGAGAAGGGTGATCCTTTGATGGATCGGTCTCCAAATGCCTTGGGCGAGGAACGTACTCGGGTAGCGTGCACCGCTGAAGACGATGGTCGGCACGGCGATTCTCTCATCACGAGGTCGTGTCCTCTCGAAGATCAAATCATTGCCATAGGGAGAGGTCAGGGTGAAGTGAAAGCTGGAGACTAGAAAAGCAAACGGGCGTCCCATGTATGCAAAAATGCGCACGGCACAATGACCCTCGAAATGGTAAGACTGTGATCTGGGTCATAGTGCACCTCCCATATGGGGTGTCAATGAAGATCACGAACGACGCCATCGCGGTCTGGAGACGTAACGAAAAGAGAAACAAAGAGAAGGGGGTGAGAATCTTGCTGAAAATCTCAGGAGGGAAACCTCCTATCCTAGTGTCATCGTTTACGTCCCAGGAACCTTGGGTTTATTATAAAAGGTTAAATATGCAAAGGTTCATTATGAGGTTTTCATAAAGGTAATGATCCAAGGTCCGTGTCTTTTATAATGAATCTTAATGCATGTATGCAGCATAGCAGGACATGAATGCATGGCAATATTTGGCATCAATAAAACATATCATCCACAATTAAATCACATATAAGTGGCATGTAACTTCTCATGATCAACCTTTCGCTTTCATAAGCAAGATATTTCTCATCTTTTCTCATTTCTCAAACTTGTGACATCATGATCTTTTAAAACAATAGTAACCAACCCCTGATACTAGGCTATGAGCTCATACCTTAACTAGTTGTCACTAGTTCTTACTTATCCTCTTGATAAGTGTATCATAATCATAAAAATAATAATCCCGACTCCAGAGTATGGGCAGGGGACCTAAGGAATCACCCATCATGGGACTTTCTTCCTTCTCGAAATGCATCAATTGGTTAAGACCAATGACTTTGTCCGCTTTGCAGGCTAATGTTCGATGCCCTCACGGTTTTACCTTCTCCTCACCGTAGCAGGAGAAGTGCGTCTTGGTTTGTGAAACGCATCATTGGTTAAGACCAATGACATTGTCCGCTTCGATATGGCTCCCGACCATACCCCCCACGGGTTTCCTTTCTCCTCACCGTAGTAGGAGAAATGCGTCTCGGCATGTCACATATAAAAATCTTTCTTTTCAAAACTTTCTCAAATCCCTTAAATTTGATGGAAATTCGGTAGCATAACGTCATCACTCCGAATTTCCTCAAATTTGAGTCATGCCACATAACTCAAATCACACATGTTGTTCTCATGAAATTTCTCAATCAAATAAATCTCTTAATCATAGGAGCATACCCTCCTAACTCATTCATATTTCGCATTCTCATGCATTTTAAGCATAGCATCCACATTCATTACAACAACATATCACATACACACATATAGCTACATATTCATGTTATTAACATATTCACATCATTACGAGTATACCCACTCGGCCTCATGCTCACATCACACCTCCTATCTCATGGTGTCTTATGCTTTGGCCCTTATAGGTCTTAAACTTATGTCCTAATGATTCTAACTTTCATTATGGATCTTTATCACACCTAAGGGATCATCACCTATAATTTTCTCTAATGTTTATGCTTTATAACATAACCAAACAGCTCTACATCTTTTGGGCAGAATTTTATCATATGATTACGGGGTCCTAGAATCTCCATCTTTGACCCTTTTTAAGTTCCGTCTTCGCCTAATGCTCTATAATCAATTCCTAAGCCAATTATGAGGGATTCCTACACATATCCACTAATTATAAACCATTTTTCTTAAGTCCATTATGCTGGAACAGAATTTACAATTTGTGCATCTAAGTGTTCTAGAATTCACATTTTAAGTCCTTTTTAGTTACTTGTTCTTCCCTAACTTCCCTAAATCGATCCTTGCTTCACTCAAACATAATTTTACACATTTTAACACCTTAAAACAGAATTTATATAGTGGCCAAAAGCACAAGGCAGAATGAAAACATAAGCATAAAACAATCACATAATCTCATGATTTAAATGCATATAAGTTGCTAGTTTCTCTTGGAATTATTTTAGGAACTCAAAACTCTTTTAAAAACCAATTAATCTCATTGAAATCACATAAATGTGTGTTAGGTCAGTAGCTAAATTATTTAGCTCAAGGAATAGATTTAAAACATAAAACTTTGTTTATAAAGTTCCTTGAGTACGCCTAAGCTTAGAAAAATTCCAAAACTTAGACTTTGGGCACTTATGATTAGATGAACTCATCTCAAGTCCATCATCATCATCACAAGGCCGAATTTGGCATTCTTGAAATGCCTCCATTTTCTAAAACTTTATGTAAGATACTTGGGCAAATCTTTGAGCTCTAGGACATTTAAGTGATGGCATAAACTTAAACATGCAATGCACTTATTTTACTCTTCATTAGAAAATAAAGTGAGAGCATAAAATAAATATGAGATGCAACCTTATTATTATCTTTAAAGATTAAGTGATGACTTGAAATATAAACATGAAATGCAAGCTTGGAAACTTAAACATGATAATGCAAGTTCATTTAGTTATTCTTGAGAGTTTAGTGATGGCATCAAAATAAACATGCTATGCAAGGCATAAACATAAACATGTGTGCAATTTCATTTTATCTTAACTAGAGCTCTTACAAGACTTTAAAGGAACATCATAACCTTAACCCAATATGTATCATAACAACATAAAGTGAGCTTTAGAGTTCTTAGCACCAAGACTTCAAAGAAGCCTTTGGTTTTGAACTTCATCATCAAGCTCAAAAGAATGGACACCAAGCTCAACACTTTGTCTAAACAAACATACAAAGAACTAAGTCATATTCTTTATTTTATTGCTCATGGGCTTCAATCTAGAGTAAAACTCTTAGAATGGCTGACCAACTTTAAGGTTGGCAAGGGTAAGCTTAGAGCTCTTTGAAAACATATGATTAATTTTCTTAACAAAACTTTTGTGATCTACTTAACATTTTTAGCAAACTTTGTTCAAATAAAGGAAAGGAAACCGAAACCATTCAAGGAAAAAGGAAGAGAAAACTGAAACCTTTGAGGAAGAAAAGAAAGGAAAGCCGAAAGCATAAGAAGAAAAGAAAGAAAAACACAAGCATGTATGGTCCAAGACCAAGTTGTTTCAAGCTTTAGAGGTTTCTCACATGGCATCACAAGACCATTATCTTGAAACCTCATCATCAAGCTAAAGTTTTTCTCAACCAAAGGCCCTAAGGCCGAAATGAAGAAGGAAAAGGAAAAGTTTGAAAACCAAGAGAAAACTAGAACTTTTCTTAAAGAAAAACAAGTAAAACTTTGAAAACAAACCCCTACCTAAGGAAGTCTTTGAAAAGGATGAAAGAAAGCTTGATCCTTGAAGGAATGAGAAGACAAAATCTTCTCTTGGAGGAGGAGGAGGATTCGGCCAAGGGGGAAAGTCAAGGAGGATAAATTTTCCTTGAGGTTGTAAGCTTGGAAATGGGAAATTTGAGTGTTTAAGAGATAGTTTGAGGTGAGGAAATGGTGAGGTATGGCTTCAAGTATGGCTTGAGATATGGTCTTTGAGTGAAGTAAAAATCAACATGTGACACTTTTCTTAGGGTGAGAATTCGGCCAACTTGTGCAGCCAAGGGGAGAGAAATTTGTTCATGAAATTGTGGTTTTATGATGTGTTTAGGTGTTTCTTTGATTAAGGTTTTGATTAGGAGTTTGTAAGAAAGTGTTTAGGTGAGGTAATTGGCTAATTAAAATTGTCAAGACTTGATTAGGAGGGTAATCTTGCTAGATTAACAATTTAAAAACCATTTTTTTAGTCAAATGAGGTATGGCACAATTCCTTAATTTAAGGAATGGAGAAAGAAAATACTATTCAAGATTCTATGACTAGGAATCTTGAATTAAAGAATGTAATTAGAGTTTAACTAAGCAATCTTAGGTTCTAATTAACCTTAATAAATTATTTTGACTTGAGATTAATTATCGAAATAAATTAATCTTCGATTAGAGCCTAATATTGCTTAGGTTTGCTTAATTACGTCATTAGGCTCATGTACACATCTAGAGGGCAAAATGGTAATTTTACACTAAAACTACTCAAACCTTGGGCCTGACTAAACATCAAATACCACTCAAAAACATCATTCCAAACTTTCGGAAAAGTTCGGGCTCAAACGGCACCTTTACCCGTAAAACACCAAGGGTATTTTGGTCATTTTGAGCCGAAAGTTTGGAAAACGAGATTTTCACCTCGGATATCAAACATAACAGTTACAATCCCTTTTAAACATTGAGTTGACCCATTTGAGGACTGGGGCTGGCTTCCCTCAATCCGGGAAATGACCTCAGGGCATTTTGGTCATTTGTACTCAAACAAAAATTGAGCGTTATAATAGTAAATCATGCTAAGCAAATAATTCACTATGTTATGAGTATACATATGATAAACGTAATGATCTTTAATTTCCCTTAATATGTCAAAGGGATTTCATCTTTCTCTCATGACTATAGAACTCAATTCCATGCATTTTTCTCTTTTCATTGACATAGGGAAAATGAAGTTCATACCACATGGAATTTGCAATGGATAACTCCACAATGGATAATAGACGCTTATCAAGACTGAGCTCATTACTATACATGGTCTTTAGACTTCGTTTTATTTTTTTAGGAATCACACAGTTTTATTCCTAGCCAATACGTCTACCAACTCATAATATCTCTAGGAAAGTTCCTCTTTTGCCTTCCCCTTCACCCAACCTAAGTCTTGTTCTGTTTTGCCCATATATCAAAACATGCACAATTGAAATTCATGCATTCTCTTTTGTCACATAGATGCATCATGTAGTTTTTTTTTTCTCAAATGCATGCATAAACTACATGTAGGCATTCAATCACAAGTAATTCTCATTCATGTCTTATAAACCAAACTTTAAAGTATATAACATGCATTCATACTCATCATACTTGAATTAAAAGTCATTATATTATCACTTCAAGACTTGGATTCATTTCCAGCATATTGGTAGATTTTACACTTAAGTAGCAAAATTTATTCGCATATCAAATAACAAATAGCAAGGTTACAGAAATTCTCCATGACACCTCAATTTGTTCCCAAGCTCCTGTAAAAATTTCAGAGCAAAAATCATTCTCTAACTATGTTAACAAAATTCTACAAATTGGTGGTTAGAGCTACCTAATCTCAGCTCAAAGCCAACATCTATAATTTTTAACCTTAGCAAATGACTGCTAAATTCATAATAAAATTCATGGTTAAACCTTTAAGATGTTTCCAACATCCTATAAAAATTTCAAAAGAAAAATCAATCATTTGCTATGGTAACAAAATTAGAAAAATATGCAACTTAGTTCCAACAATTCAGCAGTAATATGGTCAACCATAGTTAGAAAAATCTTGATTTTTTTTAAGGAAGTAAAAGTCTTTAACATGACCCAAGAAAAAACATGGATTTGTCTTAGGATATTAACTTCAACATATAATTTTTATAGCTTATAAAAATACCTACAAATGCATCAGAAAAATCAAGACCAAGTTCCTCCTACAACAAAATCGAAATTCTAGCAAGATAGTCCAAAACTCCTTTTGACAAAAATGATTTTCCAACAACACAAAACCATTCCACTAAGGTAAATAAATGTATATCTGTGTGTAATTATACATTAGAACCAGAAAATATCAAATTTTAACAATTAAAATTTGAACAAAACAGAATTGAACAAAAACGCATAAAGAACCCTACTTTTGAAAGATTTATGGCTCTAGGCTCCAAAGGGTGTTTCAAGAGCGATCTTCTCACTTCAAGGCCTTCCAAACCACACCAAACCCTTCCTTTCACAGTAGAGGATATCTCAAAGTAAGGAAAGGTGAAAAATTGGAATTTCAATCGGTTAGTTTTGTAGGTAGTCATGAGTATTAAAGTTTTGTGAAGATGTCTTGAGGTTTTAACAAGATTAAACTATGATTTTTGAAGCTTGAAGCTTGTTAATGTGGCTTGGAAAGAAAGAAATGGAGACTGGGTCTTGCTTCTTAGCTAGCCAAAATGTTTGGGTGGAGGGATAAGGTTTTGTGGCATTGTATTTAGCCTGACATAAATGTAGGATTTACGTAAGTAAAGTATAGTTTCTTTCTAATAGTAAAAAGAGATGGACGGCTAGGATTTAATTTTGCTTTATAAGATTAAATCTTAGCCTTTACAAGATTAAAGTCTTACGCTTAGCTATAAAGGATAAATATTATCCTTTTATAAAGATTAAACTATCTTTTGGTGTTAGAAATCGCACACTAAAATTTTACCGAATGGGTAAAACACCGTACCCGCTAATAATATTGTCCAAAATTTAATTTCAGGTATAAAATCTTCATTTCTAACTATTTCTAACTTTAAACCTACTTTTCTCAATTCTGGGCATTTCCTAGTCTAGGATCTAGGGTTTCGACTCCTTGACAAACTTGCGGGGCTCGCAAGGTACAATTTATTTATTTTTTTTACACGTCCATTGGACTATTCTCATCATTGCTAAAATTGTTAGATTTTTGAAATTCTCACTAATAAAGTTCAAATTAATTTTTAAATAATTTTGGGGTGTTACACAAAGTCTTCCAACATATTTTTTTACATGTTTTGGCCCTAATTATGGGTTTTTAAATACCATATCTTAGCCTAAAAGAGGGAACCACAACCCTTAGCTCATTATTAAGTTAGGTTAGACTTAGTTTTAGGATTTTTCCTCTCTTCCTTTCTACAATGCCTCCCCCTCCCATTCCCCTTCTCTTCTTTTTTTCTTGTTTTCTTTCTACTCTTTTTTTCTCTTAGGTTAGGTTTATTTTTTGTTTTTGTTATAATGTCTCATGGAGAAGTAGAGATTGGAGCTGGCTTTGGGATTCTCCAAAGGGCTTCAAGGTTTGTATCTTGATACCTCTCTCTTATTATCAATGAATATTGTGTTTTCTTCATTCTTTGCATCTTATTCTCTTATATGCTTTCATTGTATTGGTACTAGATGTAGGTATGTGATTGTATGATTAATTAGGTGATTATTGATTGGTTAATTAATATGATCTTAACTAATTGAGGGTTCCTAATTGAAGCTTGATTATAATGGTATTGAAATTGAGTTTTATGATTTGGGACAATCTTGGTTGTGCATTTTTATTGAATGGTATTAATATGAGAATGCTTGATTAAGATGTTAATTAAATATATGTTGATTGATTGATTGGTGTATGTTTGATTAACTAAGAATTAAAGTTGGGTCTTAGTTGAGACTTAGGCTAATATAATTAATGCTAAAAGTTAATACCAGTTAATTGGAGATTGAGGTCTTGATCACCTAGTGTATTTGTATTTGTATTTGTAAATCAAATGCTCGGTGGCTGCACTAGTAACTTAAATTAGCCACACTCCATGCGTTTGATAATATGTGTGTTTGTGATAGATATGCCTTTGACCCTTGGAAATCCTTAAGCTAGTATCTATTTTAGTTAATTGTAGTTGTTAATTTATTTTCCTATCTTTATTTTAGTATTCTTACATATTAAAACCAAAACCTCCCAATTTTCATTTTCCTTCTACATCTTGACTAAATAGTGATTGAACATCCACGTGAACAACCCAAGTTGCATCACCATGCTATGTTTTCATTGCAATTCAGTTTTGATTAAAGTTGTTAATTTGACAAAAAGCCAAAGCTACGACACTTTGGGGCTTATCATGTGCTCAATGTAATTTCCTCTCATTTAAAACATTTTTGTGAATGCGTAAGCAAAAGAAGCATCAAATTATCTTTATGGATGAAGATCCTAATGGCTACAACTATACATTAGGTGATGCCTCAAAATGTATCATGAATTCTTAAAATAAATATATATATATATATATATATATATATATATATATATATATATATATATATATATATCATGGATTATGCATTTTTCATTTGATGCAAAATTGCATAAAACACTTTGGAAACATGATGAAGATGAATCTTACTTTTTAGGGAATTCAAAGCATGTGTGTACCAATATGAATTAAAGACTTGACCCGACATGATAATGTAGGGAAAGCCAAGAAGGGGGTTGAATCATGCTTAGCCTTTCTTCTTTGACTCTTTTATGAAAAAAAAACTTAAACAAAATAATATCAAGTAATATACTTGTAGTGCGCGGAAACCACATTAGTGCTGCAGAATGTAGCTTTCTAAACTAAGATATACAAAGAGGTATGTGAGATGAAGTTTTCTAAAAAACATCAAAAGTTAGACACAAGGCAGTAAAAAAAAGAAAGATGAAGGAGAAGAGAATACTACACAGGATATTTATATTGGTTTGACCAAATCTTCCTACATCAGTTCAACAATAGTTGAGTTCCACTATAAAACCTTTCTCAAACCAAAAAAAGTTGGATAGTCTTTGCAGCAACCTTCACAAGCTTTTACCTATGACTAGTAGCAAACTCTACTATCACAAACCAAGCAGTTATTCACCAGCCTCTAAGCTGAAACCGAGTAGTCTTGTACTTGCCTCTCCAAGCTAACCTAAGTAGTCTTTGACCAGCCTCTTAAAGCTAAACCTTGACCAGCAAGAACACCTTCCTGTCGCATTGTAATAGTTTTGCCTTAGCTTCTCCAAGCTATCTCACACCAATCACTATTGGATCGAGGTTACAAGAGGTTTGTGCTTGGGTTTGCCACTCAAACTAACCTACACTCAAGTTTTCATAAAATATAATAACAGACCTGGGAAAAACTTGAATGACTTCTTTCTAGTGATTTTTCCTTGGAAGAACATGTTATCTATTAAGAATGTAGAAAGAAGATTTTTACAAGCAAAGAAACTGATTACAAGAAGTAATGAACTTCACAGAAAGATGAAAAGAAAATTCTGGAGCGTAGCACTTGTGCAATGTCAAGATCTCTCATTTTGAAAGCTCAACATCTCTATTTATAGATGGTCTGCCTTTATGACTATTGTCCTTAATCTGTTGTCCAAGTGACATGTGCTGATCATTTATTTGTGTCTTGGAAAAGCAATCTAGAATCCGTTGTGAAACAGTGGTTTCTGAGACAACCTTCAGAAACTAGTTTTTACTTTCTAAACAAGGTTTCTGAACCCTTCCTTCTAGAAGTTGGAGTGGTTGACCAAGTTGGTAGAAGAGATGACATGCCAGTTGTAACTGATTTGACTTCAAATTTGAATTTCAAATTTCCTTCCTTTTCCTATGAAGTGCACCGTTTCACTGAAATGTGAGCTTTCTGAAGTGCAGCATCAGTTCCTTGTAATGTCTTTGATCTTTCAAACTTCAATCAATGCTTATAGATAATATAATGACTGCAATCATGATGACTAAGGGTTGTAGAACACACATACTTCAGAAGCTTGGATAGATTTCTTCACTTCAAGCGTACTTTCTGAAGTCACGTTCTATTTTGAAGATTTATGCCTTGGTTTCGCATTCTTGATGATTTTCTTCAATCCGTTAGACATTTATACACTCTTTTCACGACATAATTTTTACTTCCATTTAGTTCCAATCTCTTTAAGCAAGATACAACATGTTTGCACATGTAAAGTGAAGTTATTATCGTCAATTATGCTAACGAAGGAACCTGTTGCTATATCAAGAAACTCAAGGTAGACATTAGTCGTTTTTCAAATATTTTCCTTAAATTGGTTGGGTTATCATTCAAAACATATTGCAATTAAGCTTTCTTGAAGGTTTCTCACTAAGATAAAATGACTCAAAGTTTATTGGGTCAAGTTCAGGCTATAAAAATTGACTTGAAGCATTTTTTAAATCCGTTCATGTTACATTTCAAGTTGGCTGACCTAACCTAACATCAATACTTCTTTATAAATTATGTTCTTTTAAAAAAGTTATTGGTAAATTATAATATTTGTGTATTCCAATTAATATATCTTACATAACATAACATGTTGTGTTGTTATAATTTGTTCTTATATATGTATTGTAATATCACTTGCATTTTGTTTCTTCCTTTTAAAATTTTATGATTTTATTATGTACAATGTCCAAATTCATATAAATCATCTAAAAGTCAAGTCAATCCAGTTTGACCCAATCATAGTTGAGTAGTGTTCATGATCAAAGATATGATTTGGTAAAAACATTAGCCCTAATTTGGGTTGCTTAACCCAATCCTACATGTCCTTGTATACACCCCTAATGTGAGGGGGAATTTGATTTTCAAGTAAGGAGGAATTGATAAGAGACCATAATTAAAAGAAAACAAGGTTAATCAACTTGTATAAAATAAAAGAAAAATGGAGAAAGTGTTGCATGAAAAATACTTTCACCATAGGCATGCAAGCTAGGGTTATTCATGAATTAGGTTGGGTGGGTTTGGGAAGGTTTTAGGGCCAACTCGTTTAAGTAGTGGGTTAGGTAGAGTAATTTTTTTCTTTCAACCTGACCTAACCTAACCCATTTATGAGTGAGTTGGATTATGCTAAACTAGTAGGTTCAATGTACTGTAAAAAATTTCTTGTCGATATATATAATCAAATACTTATCTTCCAACAAATATGATAACAATATAGTAAGTCTCAACATATGTAAATTTAAAAGTACATAAATAACATGGGCCCTTGGAATATTGGATGGACAAAACATGGTGTTATTTTGACCAAAAAATAGATGTTAGTCACTTATTTATGATTGGCCCATTTACATCTTATCTTCTTTTAGAAAACAATTATAGAAGACATTCTACAACAAACTATAAAAACCACATGTATTCTTTTTTTAATATTGGGTAAGTTGGGTTGGGTTTGGTTTGGTTTTGTGTGTTGAAAATTTGTAAACCCACAACCCTACCTAACCGGTATTTTTAGGTTGGGTTGGGACAAAACCCATGGATTTGTGGGTTGGCCCAATCCAATGAACATCCCTAATACAAACAACACATAATTGTGCAAAAGTTTAAATACAAATTTGAAAGATTTTTTGATGCTATACTTAGTACATAACTCAAATTTTCAAGTAGTTTGAAACTGTGGTTGGTGATGAAAAATATAATGAGTTGCAACATGATGAGTTCAATTTGTTACAATCACATATTTATAGTCATAATCCTAATATTTTTAATTCTATTTCAAAAAGTGTATAATTTGTTTTCAACGTGGATAAAATATCAAAATGAAGGTAAATTAGTTTATCAAGATGTGGTTGGTATGGTCAACAATGATGTTAGTTTTAAACCCCTTTAAAAATTCATTTAATTGTAAAATAGTTAAGATATTTGGTATAATACGTTTTCATGCTAAAAACTATTGATAAAAATGATATTAAACTAGTTCATAGCCAATATATTTTTAAAAGATGGTTAGAAGATGGAAAAAAATGGATTAGTGTATTTAATTCAAACAAGGAAGCATTTTTCTTATTTAGAAGAAAATCATAATATATAAAAAATATAAAATTTTAAGTTGGTCCTAGATTAAAGTAGTGTTGAACAAATTGGTCTCTAAGAGTAAAAGTACATATTATGCTTTCTTGTAATTAAAAATACATAATAAGTTAGTCTCTCCTCAATATTTTGATTATTTGTTTATCTCATTTGAACTATTTCATAAAAATCATTGAACATCAATTTTGTCCCATAAATTCTTCAAAAATATTAAGGAGACATATTTCTCCCCATTATTTTCAATTGTGAGGAATAACAAAATATGTTTTTTTGTTTTTTTTTTTAAAGGACCAAGTCTAGTGCCATTTTTATTCATGACCAAATTGGGAGTTCACTCTAAAATAAAATATGCATTTCACAATCAACACTCAAGAAACACATATACATCATATATTATTTATTATAGCATTTAAACATCTAAGTTTATAAGTACTCACCTCAAATATTTAAATTATATTTTTTAATTTGGACAAAAAATAAACAATCAAAAAATAAAAAAAGAGATAAAAAAAAATAAGAGAGTGAGTGATAGAATTGGATCATTGAAATATTGAACTTATCTAATTTCTTCAATTTTTATTATAATTTGAGTATTAAAAAAATTTAGAGGGGCATATATATATATATGAAGAAATTATAAAATTTAATAGCAGTCATCGCCCTTCCTGGGCTATAGAAGGAGCTACCCCTCTATGTATCTTCTCGAGAATTAAATGCATGTGAAAACATACTGCATCAAGGCCTTTGTTTTAATTGAGTTAAAGGCCTAAAATATTTTCTGGATGAGAGAGACATGATGTTAAGAAAATGAAGGTATCCACAAATTTGGTGAAAATTCTTGATGAAAATTCTTTTTGTTTGTTTGTCACTATGGATTCAAAATTTCATGTTCTACAAGAGCCCTAAGGAGATCAAACCAATTTTGACCATTTATGGGATCAAGAGTTTTCAATTTGAAATAGGAAAAGAGACTAAGGTTCTTAATTTTGTCTTGAATTCTCACAGACTCAACAAAAATCCATGATCTTGGTGTTATTCGCAATTCAAACTCCAAAAGCCCTAAACTGGTTTGGTCAAAATCATTCAATATTTTCAATCTGGGCTTATGAATTATCACGGGTTACATACTCTAGGGTTCTTCAATTTGATCTGAAATTCTCTCATAGACTAAACCGTTTTATGTGATTTATATGTTGATTTACTTAGGACAATACCAATAACAAAAACCCCCACAATCAATTTTGGATTTAATTGGTTCAAAATCGAAATTTCACTTTGTGTCCTCTAGGGTTCATGTTCATGTTTGATTTTAATTTTAAAACACTCAATCTTTAAGCAGTCATAAATAACCATAATTAGGGATTAAATAATATCTAATACCAATTGTAGGATTTTCAAACATCAATAAGTGCATCATTCACGAATTCCTACTCTTCAACATACATTTATCCCAATTATAGCATGTAAAATAATTTCCATGATATAGGAGATTGAATATTAAAATTACCTACAATGACTAAGGATCATGATGGATCCATATCCTTGATTCTAGATCTGACATATCAGAGTCACACAATAGAACAAATGAAAACTAGAGAGTGAATACTCCTATTTCATTATTAGTTTCAAGGGGACACAAACACCTGTTATATGGCTAGGAGTAGGGTCTCTTTCTTGTGTCAATGAAATATGGGATAAGTCTTCCTATCATGGCAAACCCATACACAAGGCCGATATTCATTATGAGCAATACTGAATATTATTAAAACAATTAACAATATTAATTATAAAATTGGGCAATACCATATACTATTAAATTTTAGCATATAATTAATCTAGCTTTAAATTTAATTCAATAATAATCTATACAAGTCCAACTAAAAACTAATTCAACAAGTAATCATTCATCTATTTACAGGATGTTTGGTTCCGCATTGAACCATCTCTAACGTGGGTTTCGCCCCAAAATCAATTATAATATTTTTTCTTTTTGTTTAGTTGCACGGTGATGTTATTTTCAACATCGATTTAGCCTCTAAATTTGATTTCGCTTCAAAGCAACATTGGAGTTGCTTTCACGGTTACTTTAAATCGATTATGTGAGCGTATGATTTTTTAACTTGTAAATTCCCTTGTTTATCCTCTGCATCTACTCCCATTACAAGGCACCCTTTTCCATAGTTTTATAAGAGATCGATTAATGGTTAATATAGCGTAATATTTTATTTAAATTATGATTAATATTTTGGATAAATTAATAATTTTAATGCTATAAAACAATTTTATATTGTAGATTTCCTACCAAATCAATAAATAAATAAATATATATATATATATATATGTATATAAAAAATTATCATAGGCAATTATTCATTATGATTTGACAATTTTTGGAGTCTTTATTGATTGAATTTGCAAGGTTATTTTGCATTGATAGAGCATATAAAGTAATGTCTTTTGTTAAACTAATGTAAATTAAAATATCTATTTTATTAATTATAGATTTAGAATTAATTTTGATCAAGGGTTTAATTGAAATGTACTGACAATGTAAATTTTTTTATATATTTATCCAATCATGTAATGAAACATTAGTAATATATTTACTTTTAACCCCCCACTACTTAAAAAGTCATACAAAAGTAGATATTTGATTGGATGAAGTGTAAAACTCATTTACACTATCAATGCATCAAAATTAAACTCTTTGACCAATACCATCCAAACAATATCAATTTTAACAAAATCAATTTTTAGTTCAAATTACCAAATATAAATCACCTTATCTCAATCAATTCTAATAAAATCAATCCTATCCAAAATCAATTCTACATATGCAAAACTAAACACACACTTAAGTTGTAAATGAGCTTTATTCCAAAAAGGTTTATGCTGTCATGGATATCAGCGTGTCCTTTTAGTGATACACGTAACTTTCATGACCAACATGAGACCTTTGATGGTAGGACATAAGATTCTTTCAGTGCAACAACATCTAATGTTGCAGTAGATCTTGCTTATTTTATTTCCTCAATATTAATATTCAGTAGCAATATTTCATTTTGGCCAAGAATTGTAATTTGATCCATGCAAACATCAACAAATATCATATAACAATATTTTGTTTAAGCTTTTCTATGAATTTCATAATAATTAATTGCAATGTACACATTGAGGACATCCCTTCTTTTGTCATCTCTCAATTTAGATGACTTATAAAGTCACCAACCCTACATTAACTGCATATAAGTATATTATAGGTGACAACAATAAAATTATGTTTTGTTAAGATGATTGTTCTTTATGAAAAGTGAAGGTGGCTTTCGACTAGGAACATGCCAACCTAGTTCGAATTTTCTATTGTTATAGTTGGATTCCTGCGAGACCGTGAGCTTTGGATAAGAGTGAAAGAAAAGAGAGAACAAAAACTATAAATAATATGAAAATATATTGATATGATCTACTTAGTCTGCTTTAGACTTGGATTCAATCGAATGCTGCGAATAGAAGTGTGCATCCTAGTGGCCAATTGCTCTGCTAAACTCCTTGCACTGAGGATAAAATTTATGTGTCAACATAGAAGAATGACAAATCCATGTGTGCTTTTTGTAATAGTGAGAGGCTTTAAGGCCAACATTCTCTGATATATAAGAATTGTACATAAATTTTCAATCAGTTGGAACTTTGCTCAAAGAAAAATAGCCTTGGGTCTTTATCAAAAAAGAAAGAATGAAAAAAAAGGAAGAAAAAGATCCTTTGGTGAAGTAGTAAACAACTAAAGTAAAAACTGAGTTGTTAAGAAGAGTGATGTTACATGCACAACATATGCACACCATAGACTATAAAGGAAGAAAAGGACAAAAAGGTATAGGAAGGCATACAAGGGCACGTGATTAACAAATAAAGAGTTGAACCATGTTATAAGCTCTTTGACTCAAAACCCTTGTTTCCTGCAAGGGAAACAACAAGCCACCTCTACTTTTGCTTTCATTCTCATTCTCACTCTCGAAGGGTTAAGAACAGCAGCTCAATCTCATTGCTATTGCAAGCATGCACCACTTCCATGCAAGTCCCTCTCGTTACAATCATCATAACCACAAACCCGCCATGAGCTCCACCATGCCTCTTCTTCATCTCATACTAAAGCTCGCTCCATCGTCTTGGACCAAGCACTAACCGCATAGAAAAAAAAAGCAAGCTTTCTTGCCACCTCTCCATTGCAAACCACAACCAACAATCCTAATCACTTCGTCCACGTGAAAGAACACTCCATATTCAACTTCAACCTTCTTCCACTTTTTTACCGCCTCGAAATTGCCCTGCCAAGATCATCGCCACAAGGTATGCTTCTCTCTTCTACTTCTTTGTTTTTGGTTCACTCTTCGATTTCCGCCACAAGGTCCCATCAATTTCCTCTTCTTCAATTCATTGTCGTTCTCGGCTTCTCGTTCTGAATCCTTTGGATTTGCAACTTCTCCTTCTGATTGTTTTATCGCATCTATTTTCTCTTATTTTTTGGATTTTACTTGAATTTGCCTTTGTTTGTTTCCCATTCAAATTAATAATTTTCTCATTTATTTATTTATTTGTTTGTTTATTATTTATTTATTATTATTCCTTATATTTTTATAGTTTAGCTTCCATTTTTCATTTGGAATTTTTTTTGTTGATTTCATATAGCATATTGCTAAACCTTAGCTAGTCATCGAGTAATTTTGTTGTTTTTGTAGATAATAATAATTTGGTGAATAACATTGTGATTTCAAGTGGATTGTGTTCATTTTTTTAGTTTCGATTTTAAGGAATTTTTTTTGTATTCTAGTTAATGATCAATATTTTGAGGTGCTTACTTTTTTATGTTTTTGTTTTCTGGCCTTTTTTTTGTCAGGCATTGCTTCATTGTGGTTTTTCATAGGCGATTTTATTGGTTATTTATGCTTATGTGTTGTTTCTAACGTGAAAAGTTGTATTGTATATATATTATATAGTGGCTGAGGTGCACTATTAATGGGAAGTGTGATAAAGAACCATCCTTGAGGCGAATGACATTTCTAAGTTGTTTGTATTTTGAGTTCATTAGTTCAAGCAAAGGTTGTGTTGTTTTGTTCATTTGTGTGTTTCAGTCAATCATTATTTTTATTTTGAACTAGATTTGTTTACATGCTTTGGAATGCATGTCACTATTATTGTTTCCATAGAGATGCTATCCTCTATGAACCCACACTTTGTTGTGATTTTCTTATTATCATCACATTTTATTTTATTTTTATTGTTGATGTTGATTTTGTAATATTGATGATTCAGGAGCCGCTGAGGTGTTGTCCATTATGGATGCGGATATTAAAAGGACTACTGCCAAAGTCATTGAACAAGCTAAAGAAATCTGCATCAAAGAAATCTGTAATCTATTTAATTCAACTTAAGACTAGCAAGCTAGCTACATACATTACATTCTATTTTGAAATTTTAGATGCTTTACAATCTCTGAACACACTTCTATATTTATACCAATTGCATTTAAGGCTATATATGTATATTGATAGGGTAGAAATTAAGATTAATATATTTATGTTCCCTTCAATTATTGCTTACAATTGCCAAATAGTGCATCCATGTACATCTTTATGTGAAATGTGGCATTTGATTTGTTATGTTTTTTTTTTGTTTGAGAAAAAAGACACGGAAAATTATATTAGATGCTGCATTATTGCATTTCTGATTATCATAAAATCAACATTCTATATGTATGTGAGTGCATAAACATGGAAAGATTTCTGTTTCTAGTTTTTTATAAGTTGTGATGCATGTAACATCTCACAAGTACAACATCATTCTTAAGTCCCATCATCGTACTCGAGGAGTTGTTACTTATAAATTAATAGAACTTTCTTAAATATCGAGAGCAAGCTCGATTAATGTAATAACTAAGCATAATTCTATTAAAATATATAACAAAGAAACACTACATTTATTGAATACATAGATAAGTACAAAGGGACTCTTCTATGAGCTTTAATACATATATATTCTCTATTACATTTATAGACATATACATACAACTAAGTACAACATAATAAAAACATTAACTAGTACAATTTGATTCCTTTTGTAGAGGCGAGTTAACATCCTGAGATCAACACAGAAACAGAACACAAACATATAGAGGTGAGAATTATACAATTCTCAGGGCATCCCCAAAACATATAATAAAACTCATGTCATCATTATCGTCCCAGCCACTTGGTTTATTAGTAAAATTATGAGCATGCAACATATATATCAAAGGTTCATTTTAAAGTTCCACAATCATCTTTCCGAAGTGGGTTTATTTTATTATTCAATCACTTAATATGCATATGTAATACTATTCAAGAGCATAGTATTGCATTCTAGATATATGTACCCTCGATATTTAGAGGAGACTTTTTCGTGCTCTTTACACACTAAAGGGGACTTTCCTGCCCTTTACACATAAAAGGGGACTTTGCCGTCCTCTTTACATAATAAAAAGGGGACTTTGTCATGCCCTTTGCACAATAAAAAGGGACTTTCCCGTGCCCTTTACACATAAAAGAGGACTTTTTATCTACTTAACATATACATCGTCATCAAACTTATATAAGTATCCGTTCACAATATAATTTTCAATCGGGTCTCCTAAACTAATCGTTTAGGTTGCTAGCATGCATTCACATACATCATACTTGAACCAAATGTCATTATTTCATCAATTAAAAGTATCAATTCATTTTCAGCACAATGGAGATTCACATATTCGTAGCACAATTTATTTGCACATCAAACAATCAATTCAGAGGCCATCAAAATTCTCTAAGACACTTCAATTTGTCCATAAGGGTCCATAAGAATTTCAGAGCAAAAAGAGTTCTCTAACTATGTTAACAAAATTACACAAATTTGGGGGTCAAAAACCACTCAACCTCAGCTCAAAACCCGAAATTTATAATTTTTAACCATAGCAAATAATTGAATCAATTCAAAGAAAAATCACAGTTATACTTCAAGATGTTATCAACACTCATTAAAAATTTCGAAGGAGAATTCAATCATTTGCTATGGTAGAAAAATTAGACAAATTCGCAGCTTGAAGACAGAAATTCAAGCAGCACCTATATAGTCTCGGTTCATGATTTTTTTTCAAGAAGTAGGAGCCCAAAACAAGGCACAAGAAAATTTATGGAACTAGCTAGGATGTTAGCTTCAATATATATTTTTCCTAGCCCATGAAAATACCTAAATTATACCAGAAAATTCATGAACAATCACTGCCTGTAGGAAAATTGAAAATCCAGGCATAAACCAAAACCCCTTTTGACAAAAATGATTTTTGACATCATCCAAACACCCCACCAAAATTAATACATCACTATCCATATATTATTAACCAATAAAATCAAAAATTTTGGAATAATACCAATCAGAAATGTTCATAATAAATTTGGAAAGAAAAGACCAAAGAAAACCATACTTTTGGTGTCTAATGGATCCTTGGCTCCAAGTTGCTCCAAGATTGATCCCTTCCACTTCAAAGCTCCCAAATCAACCTCAAATCCTTCCTAAATCAGTGAGGCGTGTGATAGCAAGGAAAGGATTGGTGAGGAAATGAAATTCCAATTGGTTAGTTTGATAGATTATGAGGAGTAGAACAAGTTTTGTGAAGCAATCTTGGTGTTTTAGTGACTTTGAGTTAGGGTTTTGCAAGCTTTGAAGCTTGTCAATGGAGGTTTGGAAAGAAATAAATAGAGGCTGGCTCTTGAAGAAGCTTGGCTGAAAATGATAAGTCCAAGTGATAAAGTTTGGTGGCCTTTTATCTTGAAATAAATGTAGTATTTATGTAAGTAAAGTGTAATTTTCTTTCTTTTTGGGAAAAGAAATTATATGAATGCCTAGGATTTGTTTTTCTGGTCAAAGAATGAATCTTAGCCATCCACTTGGCTCAAGATAAGTGGCTTACTTTGACTTGGGGAGTAAGTAGCTTTTTCTGTGTTAAAACTACACACCGAAATTCCACCAAACGGATGAGATATTGGCTCCGAGTAAAATATAATAAATGAAAGGCCATGATTGAAACTTACTTTTCAAGTTTCAATCCTTGCCACCCACTTGGCATAAAGTGGTTGGTAAAGGTTACTTGGCCACCAAGTAACTTGTAAATGTTAAAAACCGAACATCAAAACTCTACCGAGTGGGAAACACCATACCGAGTAATCAAACATTACCCGAAAATTAAATCTAAATATAAATTCTCATTCCTAACTATTTCTGACCTCAACCCTCTCTTTTCTCAATCCGGGCATTTGCTTGTTCAATCTAGGGTTTTGACTCCGACGGCCGTGGGGCCTGCAAGGTTACTATTCAACCCGACGCAAATTTTTTTTTTAACACGTCTATTGGGTCATCCTCATCGTAGCTAAAACTGTTAAATTTTTTAAATAATGACTAATAAAACTCATTAATTTTTAAATAATTTTTAGGATGTTACAATGCACATTATGACGAGATAGGCCCTTTTTTCTTTTTTAAAAAAAATTTAATTTTACCTTTTCGTTTCTGCTCTGGTTCGTGTTGCTTGTTCCTGTGCGATCATTTGGGTTTTGATGATGATTTATTCTTTGGGAATTTTGGTTCCGTTCTAAGTGGTGAATTGTGTTAATTTGATGGGTCCAAATGTTACTTCCTGTTGGTTTTGGTTTAGGATCTATCATAGATTCTTCAGCCTACTATGGCTTAGGTGTTGAAAGAGAGTTGTTACATGCACAACAAAATGCCACATCATACCTACACCATATACAAAATACCACTAAAAGACAAGGGAAGGAAAAAAGGGCACACAATGGGAAAAGGAAAATGGTTCATGGAGATCTCTCCCTCTTTTCAAGGACTCAAAACAAGTTTAGAGACCCATTCTCCTCCTCTAAAACACTCAAAGTCTCACCCACTCTCTCAAACTCACTTTATCACTCTTCACTTCCTAACCCACCCCCTTGGTTCTTCTTCCTTTTTCCTTCTACATCCACTTCCCAATCAATGGTCTTCATGTGATAACAACATGAGCTCCATGCCCTCAACACACTAGCTCCAATGATACCGCAACTTACCCAAGCCTCTAGTGATGGAAAAAGGGTGAAAAGTGCTATTGTAACAATTCCCAACTTGTCCATATTTTTATTTCAATTTTTTTTTGTGTTTTTTATTTATTTGTTTCCCTTTTGTATTTTTTAATTTAATTTCATTATTTGTGTGTGTAGTGAGTGAGCAATGAATAATATTTAGTGTGATAGTTATGCATCATGCATAAGGCACTACCCTTTACTAGCATACTTTGCTATTGCTAAAAATAAATCAATTGGAACTTGAAAGAGAACGCTATAGCTTCATGCAATTGC
This sequence comes from Dalbergia oliveri, assembly GCA_030441495.1. Lineage (NCBI taxonomy): Eukaryota > Viridiplantae > Streptophyta > Magnoliopsida > Fabales > Fabaceae > Dalbergia > Dalbergia oliveri. The sequence continues at coordinate 17,228,399 of JAMLFY010000015.1, forward strand.
TTTTCTCTTTCTAATTATCCTTTTTTTATTTTTCCCCCTTAAGTGAGATTATTAGCTTCAGCTTCAATTTAAGCCCTTTTATTTTATTATGTATTTGTAGTATGCTTTGGTGTTTCTGCAATTTGACTTGTTAAATCTATTGTCATGGTTTTAGCCTCCTTGAATATAAATTAGGCCTTTATCTTATGTCTATTAGCTTGCTTTGCTGTTATTATAGTGAGATATGTCAAGGCTAAATGGATTATGAATAGGGCTTCTAAAAATAAATACAAAATTAATTGTTACCTAGAATTCTTTGCTGTTGATGGGGTTGATTAAGAGGAGGACCTGTAGTTTTCCAGTTTGTGAGTTTTAGAAGAGAAATAGATAGGCGAGGAGTAACCTTCCTAAAAGCTTTCTTCATCCTCTTTCCTTTTTCACTTAGAGTCATGATTGCAATGAAATATATAAGGCGTTAAAATTATTGAAACATATGGTTAGAAGATTAAAGTGAGACACTGCTTCTTTATGTTTTTAATTATAGGCTTCTTGTGTTGTGACCTTGGTTTACAGGCTAACGATGATCAAGGCAAATCTGATGTAGAACCAACTAGTTATGAAGATAGCAAAGAAGATTTATAACAAAAAAATTGCAAAGCTTTTAGAAAATGACATTTGACATTAATATTAAATCCTTTTTCTTTCTCTCTTGTTCTATAGTGGAACATTTTTATTGTGTTTATGTTGAAAGATTCTCCATGTAAGCTATTTTCAAATGTAATAAGTTTTCAGTGAAAAATATGATTCCCAAGAATATTGTGATTATTTGTAGAATGAGAATAATGATAGCTTTATTGTAGCTAAAAATGGTATTGAAATTAGGGATTTATAAACTCATGTAAAAATGATTTCATGATTGGAGATTTGGTAGCATAGTTCTAAGTGAGTAATAATGCATTTTAAAATGCTTTAGCACACTTTCACAAGGGATTACTATACATTCACATGCAAAGAAAATGTTCATACAGAAATTGAACCACTTATGAGCATAACTCAAACCTTATCAGCATTTATGAATATTATTCAGCCAAAGTGCCATACTTATCAGTCGTTGCAATACCCGCATACAACTTATTTCAACTAATCAAATGCCTTGGAAATAGTTCACTTATGCATTCTGAGGAGCATTGCCATGATCTCAACCTAACAAAAGGAAGACCAAGTAATAAAAATAGGAGGCTCAATGTAACGCCCAGTGATGAGGGTAAGAGTGATTCCCTGAAGAAGGCACGGATAAGGAGCGGCTCCTGGTAAGGCCTCTAAGCGGAGGTACATGAATGAACAGATTACACACAAAAATGAGAGGGACCCTAAGACTGTGTAGGTATGAGACTATACAGTTAAGGATGACTTGAATTGATTGGTACTACCTATGCCAACAAGATGCACTTTCTTTCGATAGCCCATCACTAAAGAATTCCATGGTTAAGCGTGCTTGGCTTGGACCAATTTTAGGATGGGTGATCTCTTGGAAAGTTTCTCCAGGAAGCGTGTGATTGAGAGCAAAGTATGCTAAAAAGACCTCGTGTTAATTTGTAGGGATAGTCATCAATCCATAAAGCAGCAGGGATGTTACAAATAGTATCAGAGCATGCACCTTTCCCAGGAATGTGGTTTAGGGATGAACCAAGCAAAGCTCGATAGGCATGTAACACCCAGGAACGAGGGCAAGAGTGATGGGCGCAAGAAAGCACGAATAAGGAGCGGCTCCTGCAAGGCCTCTAAGCGAAATGGTGCATAAATGAACGATTACACACTAGAATGAAAGGGACACCGAGACTTTGTAGGTATGAGACTATACAATTAAGGATGGCTTATATGAATTGATTAGTACTACCTATGCCAACAAGATGCATCTTCTTTTCAGTAGCCCATCACTAAAGAACTCCACGGTTAAGCATTCTTGGCTTGGAGCAATTTTGATATGAATGACCTCCTGGGAAGTTTTCCAAGAAGCATGTGAGTGAGGACAAAGCACGCTAAAAAGACCCCATGTTGGTTTGTGGAGTCATCAATCCATAAAGCAAGCAAGAGATGTTATACTCAATATGTGCGTGAAGAGAAAGTGACATGTCCAAGACGTTATTTCACACACTATACAACTGTAAAATTGGCATATAAGAAGACCTTTTTAGAATTTAAGTCATTATTATTTTAGCCTATAAGTTTACTTCATAGCTTATAATTTCCTGCATCCAACCAAGAGCTTCTCAAAGCATGTGAATGGATAGTATAACCATGTCAGTGTACCGCCTACCTATTTAGACAAAGTGACATGTCGAATAGGTCATTTCACATAGTATACAACTATGAAAAATTGGTTGTTAAGAAGGCCATTTTAGCATATAAGTCTTTCAATTTTAGTTTATAAGTTTGATGAAGTTAGCAAGGTTTATAAATTTTATTTGTAAGTTTAATTTGCAATAGTTGAGGTGTATTGAAACTTAAGATAGTTCACAGAGCGTTGAAGTTATGATGACTGTTGGATTCTATGGTTTGCAAGTTTTTTCTTTTAACTTATTCATATAAAGCAATTTAAGATAGTTCATAGAATTCAAATTGCAACAATAGTAAACTACAAAAGGTACAAACCCTTGGGGAGTTCATCTCACACACTATCCAACTGTGAAAATTAGCAGCTAAGAATTCCATTTTTGCATATAAATCTTTAGACTTCTATATATAAGTTGTACTCATAGCGCTATAAGTTTGTTGCGGGTTAGCAAAGAGCTTTCCAAGAATGTGAGTATATAGTAAATCCATGTGTAAGCATGTTTAACCATGTCATAGTGCACTTTGGTACCTTTTCAAACAAATTTACATGTCCAAGAGGTCATTTTACACATTATACAACTGTGTTAAGAATTCCATTTTTGCTTATAAGTCTTTAAACTTATGCATATAAGTTTTACTCACAGCCTATAAATTTGTCTAAAAAATATTGAAGTGCACTCTGACATGGTTAAACAATATTTCTATTTAAAATCTCTGCCAGTTGTCTTCTCATTGAGTTAATAACTATTTGGTTATCAAGCCAAAGATGATTGATGGATTTAGCAGCATTTTAATTTTCAATGTAATTGTTATGCCAAGACTAAAGGATGTGAAATTTAATTATATGTTAACAATCCTTTAAATTATCAAGTTAGCATTGTTTTTGCTTAGTTCAAACTCATTCAATGATACATTCTAAACTGGGTTTTGATCACAAATTTACCATTTTAGGGAGCAATAATGTTTTTGCTTTTCTTAATTTTACTTTAAGTAGGACAAAAGTTTGAGTTTTCTAGAAAATTAATTGCCTGTGGCTTCTGACATGAGTTAGTATCATTCTTTCTATATAGCCGAGTTTGATATAAATGTGGTTCTCACAATTATTAGTTAGCTTTTTTTATGAGAATTTTATTTTTGATAAGATATCAATATTTTATTTAATATCGATTAAAAAAAGGATGGTTGAAAACAAGACCATGGGATAGAAGATAGAAATTTGCATGTCATAGGAAGTAAGAACTATTTGGTATATATTTCAGTTTTAAATTGAAAATTGGGAGTATATGAACTCTCTTTTAATTGAACTTGTACGAATTTAGATAACTCTAATAAATTGGCAAACTCTCAATTCAACTAATTATTTTAGGAGTTTAAATTTACATTTTGTTTTGAAGAAATTTGCAAGTGATTAACCAAAATTTGTATAAAAGTAATGCTGGTAAGAAATGCACCTTGGTTGATAAGTTGTTTTGAAAATGCTAATAAGTTTCATGTTATGTTGGTAAGTGGTTCATTTCCTAATAAGAACCATTACTTTTTGTAATGCCCCGATTTTTGTGTACAAATGATCGAAATGCCTCTAAGGTCATTTTACCCTAAATGAGGTCGCGTCCATCCTCAAGGGGATGTTTGATGTTAATAGGGGATTATATGTGTTATGTGTGGTAATAGAGAAGAAGAATCTCATTTTTGAGTTTTGACGTGCGAAATTACCAAAACGCCCATGTGGCTGTTGTCATCGTTTTACGTCCTGGTTTAGCCCTGACTTTACCAAAAGGTTTTAAACGATGTTTTTAAGTGAAGGTTAACAATAGGTTAAGCCCGGTAATCCGAGTAGTTCTAGTGTGAAATTACCATTTTGCCCTAGAACAGTGTACAGTGAGCATAATGACGTAATTAAGCAAACCTAAGCAATATTAGGCTCTAATTGAAGATTAATTTATTTCTAATTAATCTAGAGTCAAAATAATTTATTAAGGTTAATTAGAACCTAAGATTGCTTGGTTAAACTCTAATTACATTCTTTGATTCAAGATTCCTAGTCATGGAATCTTGAATAGTATTTCTCTCTCCAATTCCTTAAATTAAGGAATTGTGCCCATACCTTCATTTGACCAAAAGAATGATTTTAAATTGTTAATCTAGCAAATCACTCTCCTAATCAAGTCTTGCAACCTTAATTAGCCATTACCTCACCTAAACACTTTCTTACAAACTCCTAATCAAAACCTTAATCAAAGAAACACCTAAACACATCATTAAACCACAATTACATGAACAAATTATCCTCCTCCCTTGGCTGAAATGCTGGCCGAATTCATGCTCTCCATTTTGTGTCACATGTTGATTTTGTTTCACTCAAAGACCATACCTCAAGCCATGCTTTGAACCATACCTAGCCATGCTTTCAACCATGCCTTTGAATGACAAGTTTTTGAAGATATTTTCCTCCCTTTGGAATGAAGAAATCGCCAGCCTCCTCCTCCCAAATCAGCCTTCATTGTTCATTTTTCTATAAATACCAAGCCTTGAAAACTTGGTTGCACTTTAGAAGCTTTGCCAAGTTTAGTTTCTTGCTTTTTCTTTTATTTTCTCTTAAAGTTCTCTTCATCTTGCTCTTCTTTTCCTCCCTCAAAGAAACCTTTCCACCACCACCACAAACAACCTTAAACCACCACTCCCTCACCTCAAACCACCTCTCAAACACTTAATCTTTCCATTTCCAAGCTTGCTTTCTCAAGGAAAAATCATCTTCCTTGAGATCTTCCTTTGGCCGAATCCTCCTCCTCCTCATCCAAGAGAAGATTTTGTCTTCTCAATCCTTCAAGAACACAAGCTTCTTTCATTTCTTTCAAGACTTCCTTAGGTAGGGGTTTTGTTTCAAAGTTTTTACTTGTTTTCTTTAAGAAAGTTCTAGTTTTCTCTTGGTTCAAAACTCTTTTTCTCTTCCTTTTTCCTTTTTGGCCATGAGGCCTTTTCATGAGAAAAACTTTGGCTTGATGATGAGGTTTCAAGATAATGGCTTGTTGTTGTCATGTGAGAAACCTCTAAAGCTTGAAATCTTGGTCTTGGACCATACATGCTTTCGGTTTTTCCTTTTCTTTCCTTGCCAAAGTTTCGATTTTCTCTTCCTTTTTCCTTTAAAGATTTCGGTTTCTTCTTCCTTTGTTTGAACAAAGTTTGTTAAAAATGTTAAGTAGATCACAAAGTTTTGTTAAGAAAATTAATCCTATGTTTTCAAAGAGCTCTAAGCTTACCCTTGCCAACCTTAAAGTTGGTTGGCCGTTCTAAGAGTTTTACTCTAGATTGAAGCCCATGAGCAATAAAATAAAGAATATGACTTAGTTCTTTGTATGTTTGTTTAGACAAAGTGTTGAGCTTTGTGTCCATTTTCTTGAGCTTGATGATGAAGTTCAAAACCAAAGGCTTCTTTGAAGACTTGGTGCTAAGAACTCTAAAGCTCACTTTATGTTGTTAAGATACATATTGGGTTAAGGTTATAATGTTCCTTTAAAGTCTTGTAAGAGCTCTAGTTAAGATAAAATGAGTTGCATTCATGTTTATGTTTATGCCTTGCATAGCATGTTTATTTTGATGCCATCACTAAGCTCTCAAGAATAACTAAATGAACTTGCATTATCATGTTTAAATTTCCAAGCTTGCATTTCATGTTTATATTTCAAGTCATCACTTAATCTTTAAAGATAATAATGAGGTTGCATCTCATATTTATTTTATGCTCTCACTTTATTTTATAATGAAGAGTAAAATAAGTGCATAGCATGTTTAAGTTTATGTCATCACTTAAATATCCTAGAGCTCAAAGACTTGCCCAAGTATCTCACATAAATGGAGGCATTTCAAGGATGCCATTTTGGCCTTGTGATGATGATGATGGACTTGAGATGAGTTCATCTAATCATAAGTGCCCATAGTCTAAGTCTTGGAATTTTTCTAAGCTTAGGTGTATTTAAAGAACCTTATGAACAAAGTTTTATGTTTTAAATCTATTCCTTGAGCTAAATAATTTAGCTACTGACCTTACCTATTTTTGCATGATTTAATGAGAGGAATTGGTTTCTAAAAGAGTTTTGAGTTCCTAAAATGATTCCAAGAGAAACTAGCAACTTATATGCTTTTAAATCATGAAATTATGTGATTATATGAGCTTTGCATTTCGGTTCTGCCCTTGGTGTTTGGCCACTGTATAAATTCTGTTTTATGGTGTTAAAATGTGTAAAATTATGTTTGAGTGAAGCAAGGAACGATTTAGGGAAGTTAGGAAAGAATAAGTAATTAGAAAGGACTTGAAATGTGAATTCTAGAACACTTAGATGCACAAATGGTAAAATCTGTCCAGCATAATTGGACTTAAGAAAAATGGTTTATAATTAGTGGATATGTGTAGGAATCCCTCATAATTGGTTTAGGAGTTGAATATGGAGCCTTAAGCGAAGGCGGAACTTAGAAAGGGTCAAAGACGGGATTCTAGGACCCGTAAGCTTATGATAATTTTCTGCCTAAGTTATGTAAGGCTGTTTGGATATGTTAGTAGGCATAAATATTAGAGAGAATTAAGGTGATGATCCCTTAGGTGTTATAAAGATCCATAATGAAAGTTAGGATAATTAGAACATAAGTTTAAGACCCTAAGGGCCAAAGCATAAGACACCATGAGATAGGAGGTGTGATGTGAGAATGAGACCAAGTGGGTATGCTCGTGATGTATGTGAATGTTTTAAATGCTATGAGTATGAGAATGTATGGATGTGTGGCATGTTGCTATGATAATGTGGTATGCTATGCTTAAAATGCATGAGAATGTGAGACATGAATAGAGGATATGTTATATAATGTTCTATGGTTATATGCTCATGTTGCATCCATACAAGATATGATAAAGTGGAAATGATCCCATTATGACTTCCAAGTTAAGGGTTGTATGGGGTGATCCAAGAAAAAAGATATGTTAATGAGGAAATGATCCCATCATGACTTCCAGAGTTAAGGGTTGTACGGGTGATCCAAGAAAGAGAAGTGATTCCCCTTTTTCCCTATATGAATCTAGCGACGGCTAGTTAGGATGAGCTCATTCCTAGGCGATGGGTATATTTGGAGTTTTGGTGGCTATGTGAAAATCGGGGCGGCATGTTGGATGGATTTTGGTGGCTACGATGAGGGTGGAAAAATGGAAAAGTTAAGAAAGGAACTCGAAAAGTTCAATTATGATAAAGTAAAAGACGCACATGCATATGTTTCGTGGTTGTTCCTTTGGTGCTTATGATTAAGTGGTACATGTTGAGTATGTGAACTGTCATTTTCATGCATACATAAAATATCTGCATTCATACCATCAAGACTCATGCTAAAAGAAACTCACTTCGGATAATAGGATTTGAGAAATTAAAACTGAACTTATGCATGCACACCTCTTTCATAATGAAACCCGAAGTGGTTAGGGCGACGATGATAACACTTATGTTAAAGTCGGAGACCTACTGAGAATCTTGTATAAGTATTCTCACCCTTTTGTTTTCCCTCCCGTGTCGTCTCAGAAGGGATTGATGCGGATGTTCATGATCTTCCTTGAGGCGCGGTATAGGAATCACGTCATCTAGTTAGATTAGAGGGCACGCGGAAGCATGAAGACTAGTTTAGCTTTGTTAACATTCTATTTTGCGTTTGTTAAAGTTGTTTGGTGTAATTGATACCCCTAGGTGTCCTTATTTTTATAAGGACATCGTTGTTATGTTATGATTATGATATACTACTATAAATTATGTTGTGATTATTCTATGGTTTATTCATGGTTGTTATGTTTTGCATTTAATAGTCGGTATCTATGCGCATGCGCGGCTCGCATTTTAAGTCTTAAGTTCAAAAAGAAAAATTCAGTCATATTTTAATACTCGTATCTTAAAGAAAAGTAAGTCAAGTCTAAAGAAAGGCGTAACAACTAATAACTAAGGAATGCGACTCGAGCATATGAGGTTAAAAGTTAGGGTGTTACACTTTCATGTGAATACTTGATCTTTCATGTAGAAGTGTGTGTGGAGCATTTAGAGTCATTATTACTTCCTTGTGATAAAATCTATTAATCATAGAAAAGGACTTCAATTTGTTTCAGCATAAAGTGTACAAGAAAGTACTAATGCATTTCGAAGCACGGTACCACATGCGAGTATAGTACATTTAAAAGTAAACATCGTAAGTAGAAACTGAACCACTTATGAGTATAATTCGAAATTTATTAACATTTTGTGAACAATCAACAAAGTGCCTTACTTCTAGCTGAAGCAAAACTTCTTGAGGAAGCTTTTTGCTGACAGAGAAAACTTATAGACTGTAAGCAAAACTTATATGCATAAGTCTAAAGACTTATATGCATAATAGGAATTCTCGCTGCCATTTTAACACAATTGTATAGCGTGTGAAATGACTCTTGGACATATAAATTTGTTTGAAATAGCATTGAAGTACACTCTAACATGGTTAAACACACTTGCACATGGATTTCCTGTACACCCACATTCTTGGGAACTCTTTTGCTGACCGCAATCACTGATAGCTGTGAGCAAAACTTATATGCTTAAGTCTAAAGACTTATATGCAAAATAGGAATTCTTAGTTTCCATTTTAACAGTTCTATAATTTGTGAAATGACCTCCTGAACATGTAAATTTGTCTAAAAAGGTACAAACCCAGGGAGGTCATTCACATGCTATACAATGTGTAAAAATGGTAGTTAAGAATTCTTGTTTCACATATAAGTCTTTAGACTTATACATATAAGTTTTCACTCACAACCTATAAGTTTGTTGCGGGTAACAGCTTCCCCAAGATGTGAGTGTACAGTAAATCCATGTGCAACCATGTTTCAGAGTGTGCACTTCAATGCTCTTTCAAACAAATTTATATGTCCAAGGTCATTTCACACGCTATACAACTGTTTAAAATGAGTTTGAGATTATATTACTGCATATAAGTCTTTAGACTTATGCATATAAGTTGTGCTCAAGCTTATAAATTTGCTTAGAACAACAAAACTTCCCCAAGAAGTTTTGCCTTAGCTAGTAAGTAACGCACTTTGTTGAACAGTTGTTCACAAAATGTTAATAAATTTTGTGTTATGCTTGTAAGTGGTTTAGTTCCTGATTTATGGACATTTCTTTAAATGTACTATAATCCCATGTGATAGTGTGCTTCGAAATGCATTAGTACTTTCCTCTACACTTTCTCTATTAACAAATTGAAGTCCTTTATGTGATTAATAGATTTTATCACAAGGAAGTAATAATGACTTAAATGCTCTAGCACACTTCTACATGGAAGTACTAAGCATTCACATGAAAAGTAATGGTTCTTATTAGGAAATGAACCACTTACCAATATAACATTAAACTTATTAGCATTTTCAAAACAACTTATTAACCAAAGTGCATTTCTTACCATCATTACTTTTATGTAAATTTTGGTTAATAACTTGCAATTCCTACGACACGCAAATTTCTCTCTTCTATCCCATGGTCTTGTTTTGAACCATCCTTTATAAATCGATATTAAATATTCAGTATTGATATCTTATAAAAAATGAAACTCGCATAAAAAACAAACAAATAATTGTGAGAACCATGTCGTATATCAAACTCGGCTATATAGAAAGAATGATATTAATTTTGGAAGCAACAAGCAATTAATTTTCTAGAGAACACAAACTTTTGTCCCACTTAGAGGAAAAATAAGAAAAGCAAATACATCCTGCTCCCTAAAATCAAACCGCAGCTAAAAGATCATAACAACAATGATCTCTCTAAAAGTCATCCATAGTTTATATATATAATTCATCACCAAGATTTGTATATAGGTAAATACAATCATCCAAAAATTGAAAAAAAAAATCCTTAACTAGCTGTTGAAGATCTCTACCAAATTCTTTGCTAGATAAGTAGAGCAATTTCTTTGCAATTTCAACTGTAGAATTTTTTGTAAATTGTCCTAAGCTTATTGTCTAGAGTAGCAACATGAAAGTTGTCCATGAGTTTGGCATAATCCAGACACCATTAGAAGAAAAAAATGGATAAGTTGCTACATTGTACATATACCAATTTGTTGATCGTTTTCATGGAATAGTCAAATAAAATATCATTATTACCTTAATTGTCCTCAAAGTAGCTTGTGTAGTGCTCAAGAGTTTCAATCAAAAAAGGGGCCTTTTCAAGGGTACATATTGCCACATACAAAACACTTACCAATTGAGGAGTTGTCATGATCTATACTTTATATAGTTAGCACCTACAAGGATTCTCAGAAACCAAGGAAGACCACATCCAAAATAGTAAGCCAAAACAAACTACACCACATATAAATACCATAGAAAATATACTAAATAGAACAAGGCACTAACACTATAGCCATGTTCTGTCAAGCAAGTAATAATATCAAATAAACTGATAACTACATATGTCTTCAAGCCTACACTTAGTTTTAACACCATTTCACATTTCTAGAATTTCTCTATATAAACTTCTCAACCCTTATAATATTTTATATAATGATCAATAGTAGATAAAGAAATCAATGCTTAATATTTTCTTAGATTAAGCGGACATGAACTGAATTGAATTCAAGAGCTCATGCTACATATTGTATTGACAAATCATCTTTATAAAGCACTAGTCTTAAGAAATATCTCCTTATCATTGGCTATTCTTCGCTAATATTAAACAGCAAGTTCTCATCATATGCCTTCATCACCAAAATAAATAACACAAATCCCAAGTAACAACAATAAGCTTTGACCAAGACTAGAAGTTATAGAATTTTCATAAGAATATAAGGTAATAAGCTACGTCTTTCGGCTACATTGAAAGCATTCCTCAAACAATTTGTACACAAAATGTAAATAAAAAGAAGTCACTTTAACTGTATGTATATATATATTAAGCACTCCAATATTTCTCAATTCTATTAAGTAGTACAAGGCTATAAAATAGCATCAGTAAAAACTTCAAAGGAAAATTATATCACAATTAATGTAAAGCATATTACTAGTTAGTGACTGCTTTATCCTATATCACTATAGAACTGAATAAAAGCTAGTGCTACCACAGGCAAGCTTTCTGATGAATTAATTTGGTTAGACATGGAAACTAGGTATGTTTCCAAACCTTTGGTAGATGCTGGCGCTAATTAAGCTGAAAGAAACTTCACATGCTATAGAGAAGAAAATCCAATCTTATAATTGAATTATAAGTTCATCTCCTATAGCCACAATTTTGAGACAATTGAAACCATCAACTCGAGGTGAATATAGAAACCAAAATTAAAAGGCCAAGAAGAATTTAAAATGATCACAATGTAAGAATCTTTTAGATACAAGGTGGATATAGCAAGGAAATCAATCCATTAGATAAAATAACAACATATGGATGAAAGAAATAGCTATGCATTCCATCTCATGAAGAAAAAATTTTCACTATCCCTTCAGAAATTCAACACAATAATAGTAGAATCTTGCATTACAAGCCTAACTCTCATAGAAACATAACAACAAACACCTTCAATACAAGCATAAAATAAAACTCAAAATTACCAAGTTATCATTGTTCCAATCGATAAACCAAACCCCAAAAATGAAACCCATCTATTCAAAGTCGATCAAGAATCAAAAGGCATCACAAAGATGAAGGTCAAAGATGATGTAAGAAGAAAATAAAAATTAAAAACATGACAAAATTTTACATGAAACTCAGTTTCAGTTGGAGCAGCTCGCGGATGTTTAGATATGGGCCGCAACGATGGAGTGAGCTTAAGTGGGCCACAAAGATGAGGCGGAGCTCATGGTGTGTTTGTTGTTTCTCAAATCACCAATAAGCTTATTCCTATTAGTGAAATGTGAAAACATATGTGAATTTCTCTCATCGATCCCAAGTATAAGGAACAAAAAGAAAAGATGTTTGCCAAAATTCGAGAGACAACTCTGTCACAAGATGATGAAATCTCAACAAACATTGTTGGACTTGCTAGAACTCGTCCTAATACCTTTGGTACCATAGGAGAAAAGGTTTCTAATGTAAGGCACAGATTGAGAAGAAAAATGACAAGCAACCTAAGCAAGTTATATGGGATGGTCACACCCAGTATTGGCCATCCTACAACCCAAGCCTCACATAATATTAGGAGTGAAGATCTAAATGGTGCTTCTAATAATGAAGCCAAGAATCTTCTAGGCCTTCCTCACCTCCTCCTAAGCTTAGTATGCCTTCGGTTCATCCTCTCCCACCTCCACCTACATTACCATTGAATTTTCCTCATGTTCCTCTCAATATTCACTAATATACTACTCGGAATAGTAGTGGACATTCAAGTCCTCCACCTACACCACCAATGATGCCCATGATTCCATCTATTCAGCAGCCCACCTCCTCCTATACCAATGACTTTCTGTCTAGTTTGAGAGTTAGTGTAGAATTCAGTGGTCTACCATGAAGAGGAAGAGCATGCACAGGAGCTCAAAGTCTTCCTGGCTGGTTTAACATATGTCCAAAGTCTAATCATGGTAAACCCGCTACCCATGTTAATGCTAACATAAAGTCGATTACACTACTGCAATGGGGTTTGGTCTTATTATATTTAACCTAGAGGGCAATTTCTAACCATTTAGTAAATTTAACCAGTATCATATGAATGTCTACACTCATAAAGCTTTTGTAACATCCTGACGGTGGTAGGTCAAACACATCTACCACCTCTTCTCATCATTGGGATTTTCTATCCTCGACACCACATCATGTTCATTTATAAATCGAACGAATCTACCAACTCCAAGCACAAAACTTGATCAAGAATGTTTCACTTAACATCCAGCACTCCCCAAAGCCCATGTCTTTGACCATCTCTATTTGCTCCTAGCTTAATCTTTCACAAAGCTTTTGCAAACCATAAGGAGAGCACCTGCTTTGATATGCGGCATCATCATAATGACATTAACGATTAAAAAATATACATAAATATACTTTGAAGTGCAAAGAAAAAAAACGGAAGACAAATTAACGACAAAATTACATAGCCCCAAAAAATACTTATAGATCTATAGCCCAAACAGAAACTTTCTAATTGGAGACTTTGCTTCTTCTTATTCTTATGCTTTTTCTCATTATTATCCTTATGAGTCTTCTCATTCATCTTCACGTTAGCACGTGAGTCATCACTAACATGCTATTGCTCTTGATATCAAACAATGACAATAATATTATCATTTTAACAAATAAAAATAAGATTCGAATTCATTAGCTGCTCAAGGATTTTTCACTAACCTACGCTACATCTGTTGGCTCATAGCTTTATCGCAGAGTCTCTTTTTTTAAGACCAATGCTTTTGCGCCTTGTCCTCATTTTACACTACAAACAACAAACAAATTCACCATGATAAGGCATATTATGTGATAAAAATATAAAAAGTAGCTAAAAAATACCCCACATTTCATTAAATTAAACTTCGACATAACATTGATCTTTCTATAATATGCACGCTTCAAGACAACAGCATCAACAACCTTCCAACTACACGAATGAGTAGACAATGCTTCATAGGAGACATCCATAAATTTGAAAGAACAGTGACAATTTGCAAAGCATATAACACCAAAATGAAAAGAACCAACACTAATGGAAATACAAACTCAACAACAAAGCCACTATTTTTACTAGCTAAGCAAAAGGCAGCAATTGAAAATACATTGTACTAGTGCAAAAGTATGCTTAATAAATGCAAGACATCAAATCGCTGAGGAATAAGAAAAGAGTATGTTTGTAGCTACTAAAACAGCATTACCCATAAGAAAACAATACTTAGACAAAAGATTAGTATAGATACAAAGTCATTGTTTTCTTCACACCATCATATGATATTTTGCTCCATTACTAGACAAACTCTCGATTTTTCAGTGTATTCTCCGAAAGGTTTCAAAGAGACAAACGAGAAAGCAGGGTAATCAAACATATATAGCTTTAGGTCCTTTTTATCACCATTTTCTTAAGCCTTTTTCTTTCTCCTGTTTACTTCTTTATCGCTCTTTCCTGCATAATGTGTTTTCCAAACAATGACTATCACATTACATACTCGTGAAATGTCTTTCCTTCCTGGCTCCTCACATCTCACCTCAAATGCAAACTAATTTACCATGCCAACCCCACCCTAATGTAGAAACTATTCACCCTTTTCATTGCTACATTCTTCCTCTTCATCTTCCTCAAGCCAAACTTGACCCCACCACCCAACATGTTGCCTTTTAACCTTTTCTCTGTCGTCACGGTTGCTTCACCAAACAACATCTTGTCCACCCACATTTAAGGATACCACATTTTCCCTAAACCTAACCCACAAATCTACAACAACAAGTCTAATATGAAAATTAGAGGCTAATCATGAACCTGAAGTGACGAGAAGAAGAAGACACCGTCGTCCGTTGCTTCTCGCAGGTGCACGAAGATGAGAGCCACGAGTTGGGAAATAGGGAGGCAACACCGCCAACTGATGGTGAAGGAAATGTCATTGGCGCCATCGGAGCTCGGGCATCGAAGTGAGGCGCGACACTCTGAATGCGCGAAGACGTGGCTCACGGTGATGTGATGAGTGAATGATGTAACACCCTCCTAACCACTCTATTACTACTCGAACAGTAGCATCGTAATTAGAGAGTGTTACTCCCTGATTATACTATAGGCTAATCAAAATATATAAACAATTAACATACAATAAAATAAAAACATAAGGTCCAACAACCACCAAAGCTCCACTATATACATATATTTTGTACACAACTATCTGTACATATGCGCAACCGTAGATAAGTTAGAGCACCTACGATGCTACATAGGGACTTTTATCCAAAAGACCTATCGATAACATAAAGCCTAGCCTACTCATATTAAGATCAGCAAAAATCGTATACACATAAAATGGATCTTATAACTTCAAATAGAATCAGCCTGTCCATGGCACGGTCCCATCACTACACTGCAACTACATACAAGTCAAAAGTCCCTATAGGTCTAGCATCCTCCTAGGCGAAACCGTTGGCCATCGGGATGATGGCCTCACCTCCACGGGGGCGTGGGACCCTCCGATGGGTTGAACCGGAGGAGGAGGATGAAGGTCCATCTCAGGAGGGGGCATAGGTGGTGCGCAAGAGGTATGAAACAGCTGGGTGTGCTAGGTGAAGGGGCACACCATCAAAAGGAAAACCTGGGTCGAACTCTCAGTGAAAACGGAGCTACTAAAGGAACGAGTGAAGAAAATATACGCTCGGATGGGAATACGCTACTACATCCAGCGAATCCAACTCTGCGTCATAATGCCACCTCCACTCGGCGAATCAAGAAAGAAGATCACGGTCGGCATCTCTGGATCTGAGCACAATACAACATACATGCATATAGGGATGAGAATATTATAAAATTCTCAGTAGGGAAATCCCGTTAGCATAGATAGGCCTAATTAATAAGGTCATTCATGTAAGTAATATTATATTAGGTCCATACAAAAATGCTGATAAAATTAGCAATAATAATCATACATATCATCTTATAAATAACCAACTTAATTTCATCCTGTTACCTCTTTCTTTCATATAGGGAAGGCTTGATTTCACATTAAATAACATCTCCATGGATAATTTTATAAAGGACAATAACTGCTAGGACATGAGCTCATTCCTATTCGTGATCATCGGACTTCATTTTTTCACCTTCGAATCACACAGTTCTATTCCTAGCCGATACGTCTACCGACTCATACCATTCTTAGGGAAGTTCTTATTTTTGCCTTCCCTCTTTAACTCATATAAGCCTTGTTCTGTTTCCCATAGGTTAAAACATGCCAGTTAGGAGTTATAGATTCTCTTTTGTCATGTTACCGTATCGTGTATTTCTCTTTTTACAAGGCATGGCATACATCACTCAGAGGCATTCAATCACATTAGGGTCTCATTTATATCTCTTAAATAACTCTTTGAAGTAACTATCATGCATGAATATAATTTATGCCTAAGCTAAGTGTCATTTTATCATCATTTTAGTGCGGTTCTACCATTTCAGCACTTGGGCTGATTCACTATGCTAATAGTAGCATTTTATTTCTATAACAAATGGCCAATTCATATGCCACAAAAATTCTCACTGATACTCCCAAATGTCTAGAATAACCTGTAAAAATTCCAGGACAAGTAGAGTTCTCTAGCTACTTTAGTAAATTGCACAAATTTAGTGGTCAGGGACCCCAAATTCACAGACCAGACCCGGATTCTTAGAATTTTTAACCCTAGCAAATGATTGAATTAGTGCACAATAAAATTCACAGTGATACCTCAATATGTTATTAACTTCAGGTAAAAATTTCAAGGATTCATTCAATCATTTACTATGATAATAAAATCGGGCAACTTTATTGCTTCAGTTTCAACAACTTAGGCAGCACCAGTCACAATTCGGTTCTTAATTTTTTTGAAGTAGTAAACTTCAAAGTTAACACCCAATAAAATTCATGTAGTTAGTTTAAGGTGTTTTATTCAACATATAATTTTTATAGCTTATGAAAACACCCACAAATATATCAGAAAATTCGTGCATAATTGCTGCTTGCAGGACAGCCTGAACTCAGCAGCCTAGTCCAGATTTCCTCTAGTGAAAACCCCTTTTTAACACCATCCAAACCCACCACCAAAATTCACACATCAATAACAATATATCATCAATCACATACCATCAAAATTTCGAAGTAAAACCAGTCAGAACATATTAGCAAAATTTTCAAGAGAAGGAACTATGAAAAACCCTACACTTGAAGGCTAGTCTATCTTTGTCTCTAGCTTGTTTCAAGATGAGAGTCCTCCACTCCAAGACTCCCAAAACACCTTCAAAACCTCCTCTGATTAGTGATGGATGAGGTGAATATGATGAGGTTTGTAAATTCTAATCGGTTGGATTGGTAGAGATTGAAGTGTAGATCAATTTTAGTGAAGGAAGGTTTATGTTTTAATGGCTCTAAGCTAGGGCTTTTGGAATTTGAAAGCCAATTCAAGCTCTTGGCTATGGAGGAACCATCTTCTTCTTCTTCCTTCTGAAGTGGCCGAAGGTGTGGCTTCTTAAAGAAGCCTTGGTTCATGTTTATCTCTTAAGTGATGATGTCATAATGTTATGTAATAGTCTAGGATAGTTTCTAATCTTTAAAGATGAAAAGGATGGCTATGATTCAATTTTAAAATTCAAAATTGAATCTTAGCCATTCATGTAATGTAAAAAGATAAGGTTAATCATTTTGTAAAGGTTAAATTAGCTTTTGGTGTTAGAAATCGCACAGAAATTTCACGAACGGGTGAAATACAAATCCAGGGATAGTCCAATATTACCTGAAAAGTAATTCTAAGCATGAAATTTTCATTTCTAAGTACTTCTAACCTCATCCCCATATTTTCAAAATTTCGGGCACCTCCGGGTCCCTAATCTAGGGTTTAGACTTACAGACGAGCCTGTAAGCCAGCAAAATACTATTCACGTTTTTTTTTTTATAAAAACATTGAATCACTCTCATCATTTCTACGTTATTGGATTTTGAAAATTCCAACTAATAAAGCTTAATTTAAATTTTTTTTTTTTATGTATATATATATATCTTGGATGTTACAAGTGAGGGAGCAAGCATGAAGGCGCGAGGGCGTGGCTCACATTGATGACTCATGGTGTTGAGATGAGTAAGTGAGGGAGGCTCACGGTGATGCAATGCGATGAGTGAGTGAGGGATTGGGTTTTTTGGTTGGGAGGGGAAAGCTGAAATTGGAGCGTGATATATGACCAAGGGAGATGGATTGTGCTTTCACAAAAGAGGCCTCCAGTGTGGTTTTTTATTTTCCACCATGCACCCCAAACTAGCTTTTGTCTTTTAGCTCCACCGTGGCATCAGTGTGCAAAAGTTGTCCCTCCAATTGTGCTCCTAAGATTTTCCTTAATTGAAAGGCCTACAATAAATGGAAAGTAAAATAGACACTCATTCATTAATGTGAATGGTTCTCGTGTTGAAGTTATTTTTGGAAGTAAGGCCATCATATTCGCCAACATTTGAATTATTAAAAGTTAAAAGGTCAAATTACAATCCAGTAATCTCCCCTAAATTTTGGTAAAACTTAACCTGGATTTTCCTCTATTATCAAAGTAACATTTAATTCCCAAATGCACTATTTATTGTGTAATAGAAGAAAAGACAATGTAATAATTTTACAAACTCAAAGAAAATTCCTGTAATAGTTTCACAAACTTGGGACTTTCCAAGCAAAATTTATAAGTAGAGAGAAGGCAAAGCAAATTTCACCTAACCTTAAAAAATGTATAATTTACCATTTTTAAAATGCAAGTCTTTCAAGCCACTAGGATTGATCTAGTGGTGAGGATTTGGATAATATATATAAGGTCTTAGGTTCAAACCAATTGCAAATAATATAATTCCTGAAGTACCAAAAACAAAATGCAAGTCCTTCTCCAATAACTGTCTAAACTGAAACTGAAGATTTCTTACATTGTTAACCTCCTTTGTATCTCGAAGATCCAACTCATCAAACTCTTAAATTGTGGCTATGTTTATTTCAGATAGCCATAGATGAATTTCTTTCATCTAGTCGGTTACCATCATGACAATTATTTTCCAATGGCTTTACTCTAAATTATCTCACGCAAGTTCTAGTTATTTTTAAGAATGATTGGCAGTTAAGCATTCTGTAACTTGTAGGCTCTAGATTCATTCTGATAAAGTTAATACAAAATGGAGTAGGGTTTTGAATTAAGACACAAGCTACTCCTCATTCTGAATCTAGTACTCACAAAGATACTTACAAACACCCTAAGAATGGCAAGGCCTAATAATTGAACCTAAACTATAGCAGGAGAGTCAACTCCACCGACTTTTGTTCCCTTTTTAAACAAATAATATCAGAAAAGTACAAAATAAGCTAAGACCTATCCAAAATAAAGTTTTAAACTTTCAATCAGCTCATTCACTCCCCACCAAAAGTAGAGCGAAGAAACATGTTCGAGCAATTACATTCATAAGACCGAGCATGAGTACTTAAAATGTTCCAATGGGAGCTGCCTCCTGTTGTGTATCCAAGCCATTGCTAAATGTTTGAAGGCTACCTCCTCAGCTGGAAGAATGCCAATAAAGATTAATCTATACCAAATACGCCCAGGTCTTAGGATCTTGCTCTGCGACACATTCTCCTCAAGCGAACACTTTCCTGGAAATGGAAAATATAAAATATAAACTTTCAATGCACATTAAGTGGTTAATGCAAGGAAATGCAGGGATAACACATACCTCACTGTTATCATGATCATACCGAATTGAGAAGAGGCACCTGCAGCCTCTAATATCATGCATTCTCCTTTGGATCTCCATGATATGAGCATCATAGTGAATTGCTTGATCTCTCCTTTCCTAAAATCAAGTGAGATTGTCAAGTGAAATTCAATGAAGTTAGATAACAACACTTTGGGGAACAAACTTCAGCCTGAATCACCTGGAAGCACAGGACTTGGTCTCCAACTTTCAATTTACAACACTCTGTGCTTTCAAAAGGTACTGAGCGCTCTCGGAGTGCACTTCTAATATTGACCCACTCATCTTCCTCAGCTCCAAATCCGGCAAATCTGATGTGGACTTCCTTTAAAAAAGGACCAAATGGCATCAGATGGCAAAAAATTGTCCCTCTTCTAATGAAATGATCAACCCCACATTGTGGCACTATGCTATAAAACTCATGACAAAGAGAACTTACAGCTTCACCTGTGCTAAGAAATCTGTGACCTAGAAACTTCTCAACATCATACCTGCAGAAAAACCTTTGACCTTAGGGTAAAGGAAACTGATGAAGAATATAAACAGCTTCAAAAGAAAATTCTATTGAACACTGTAAGAAATTATTCATTATTCTTATGGTATTCGTTCATTCCCATTATATATATAGAGGTTGCCACTAACTAATGGAATGTGATAATTAAATTAAATTAAATATGGAGGCACAATTGTCATGTCTGCCCTATACATGCCAAGGGGATGTAATGTGAATTCTATAATGAAGTTATCACAATTTAAGAACATTGAAATATTGCTAATATCTGCATGCAGGTTTGTACAATTCAGAAAGGGTAGATTTTTTTGGAAGATTCAGAAAGGGTAGATAATCCTCTTCTTTTGGTTCTTCAGGAAAGTATAGATGAAATTGCAGTGAGATAAAGATCTAAATACTTCATATCCATGCAACCAGCATTCCATTCATAAATTAATCAAATACAAGCTAACTGAAAAACAGGATATTTGCTCACCATGCTCCATCTATTGAAGACCTTGCTTCAAACTCGATCTCTGATGAGTTTTGGACTTTTTAACTACAAAGCGAACATTTCAGTTACAATCTGTGCAGGATAGACTCATACAGTACCATTGATTACAAGTTTACTTAAAATATCTATGAAGTATAAACAGACACATATCAACTAAAAAAATTACAAGAAAAAGAAAGAAAGAAAAGGACTGCATGGAATACTATGCTGCTCTTCATACTTTCTTCATTGTTGCCAAGCCACTTATGCACCTTGACCTTCAGTATCATTATTTATATCTAGGGAACAGACTCCTAATATCATGCACAATCTTCACATAAATCATGTCATCATATTTCTCATGTAACATTTTACATCAAATAAATGTCATATCCCTTACATATCAAAAGTTAAATTATCTACTTAACGTAGGCTTAAGAAGCAATGGTAGAGCAAGCATATCAGAATTGATGGATCTCATTTGGCCATTTTATTTCTTAAGTTTTTACAATTACTACATTGAAATATTAACTTCAGAAGAAATGAAACTCACTAACTGAAGCACCTTTTTCATCTCTCTTTGTGCACGCTAGTGTAGAAATGTTTAGGTAAATCACAACACTAATAGAACATGAGTTTGTTAAGTCAACCATTATGATATTCTGATGTGTCTAATGTTAAAATATTCAAAAATAATAAAAATTTACAACAAAAAATAAAAGAAAATTGTATTTGGTTGATTAAGGATAGATAAACACAGAAGAACTTAGAACATAAAGAGGAGTGATAAATCTGATGCATGCATAAACAAAGTTATGTATTATGGATAAAGCATATAAACATAAGTAAAAACTGTAAGGCATGCAAGAACCCCCACCTTCCTTACATTCAAGGTGTTTAGGCACTTCTTGTGAGTCTTGAAGCCTAGTCTGAAACCAACTTTGTATCTAAACATCCCATCCAAAATAAAGGAATAATTAAAATATTAAAAATACAAAAAATATGAGCACAGAACTAAAAGCCACCAAGACAATCAGCTCCTCGACATTAAATAAACAACGTAAAAAAAGAAGTGTTAACCTCAGTCCATTTAACAGCAGGTTTCCCAGCACGACCAGCAGAGCGGCTGTAAAGACATAACATGTGAAGTAAAATCAACAACGACAGGAACAGAAAACCAATAAGAAAACTGAAGCCTAGAAATGCAGACCAAAACTCACTTAAAAGCACTAGCAATCATTTGGCAGAATTCCCGGCCCAATGATAGTGCTCCTGATTCCTTTAGAAGTTTCTCCATTTTCTCAATCTGTTTGACAGATTATACAGCAAGTGAATTCATTACGGATTGCTAACAGGACATGCTAAACACACCCAAAAGGAAAAGAGAAGAATCAAAATATAATTGCGAAACTGCAGAATCAAATGCTAAGAAGGCCATGATATCTCAATGGTGCTTATAGCACTAGAGACCAGAGTTGATAGTGGGAAAAAATAAGCAAATGGTTATGGGTGTGTTTGTTTCAGTTTTTTTTTTTTTCCTGACAAAAAAGGTGATTTTCTTTAAATAGTGATTTTTTCAACTAAAAATCAATTTTTCAGATAAGCTACTTATTCCGCTTCTACTTGAAAGCTAAATCTCAATGGTGTTTATAGCACTAGAGACCAGAGTTGATTGAGGGAAAAATAATCACTTAGTTAATGTTTGTTTCGGTTGTATTTTGACAAAAAGTGGTTCTCTTTAAAAGGTGACTTTTTTTTCTTAACATTCAGAGAAGCTACTTATCTCAACTCCTACTCAAAAGCTAAGAAGTTGATATGAATAGCCTATCTGAAAAGTAATTTTAGTTAAAAAAAAAATCATTATTTTGTCAAGAAAAAAAATATAAATGAAACAAACGCACAAGAAAATGCCAATGCATATTCATAATTCACTTGTCTGTGCCACTTAGCAGGTAACAAAATATGTATAACTACTCCTTATGCAGGAATCAAATTCCACAATTTGAAGCAAGCATATCCACTTCAAAGAACAGATGCTGCCACACTTCTGATTGATAAAAACACGCATCTCAAAATCCAAGGATTATTAGTTGTTGCACTCATATAAAATTGGTTAGCAACTTAGCATTATTGCTTCTATATAATAAACAATGTTAAAAAACATAATATATATAGGTAACAGTAGCACGATATATTCCTAGTGACTGTGATTGTCTCCTACCCCTTTGAGTGAAGGTCCCGTGTTCAAATCTCACCATCTTGTTCCCCAACCCCCAGGAAGAATTCCTAGCTATAACGCCTTTGTTAAAAAAAAAAAAAAAAAAGTAGCACGATATATTTCACTTAAGCGTTCAAGGGTTCAACCCTCTTGCCGCTTTCTAACGACAATATTTTAAGGGCATTGAGATTTCCGGTTACATTAACGAAAAATCCATCATGATCGTGGAAAGAAAGAGGTTCAAAAGTCACAAGCGATCGCAAAAGAAGAAGAGGGAACAGAAAGTGATACCTCGGCATTCGTGAAACCGGAAAAGAGCGGTCTGTTTCTTGGGCGTAAGCGGGCCATGAATTGAAACTTGAAAGGTCGTCCCTTTGACTCAAAACCCTAAAGAGCGTTAGAAGAATGGAAGTGAATTCCCGCTCTGCGGCACGGACACCACAGTGCCGTTTGTGTCTGTCATTCAAGCGGCGGAAACACTCATCCCAAAGCAGTATATATGCCACTCCAGGAGTTAGGACTTTCAACTTTGAATTAAGAATTTTGCTACTTGAGATCGGGGTCGATCATTGATTATACAGTGGGATCTACACACAATAGAGTTATTCATCAAAAAAAATGGTTAATATGTCATTTTCATATTTTATCAACTTCTATATTTTAAAGGAGGCAAATCCTTGTAGTATGACTATTGAATTGAAAAATGTTCTCTTTTTAATTTAAGGTTTACTTACTCAGTTTTCCTATATAATTTTATTCAATTTTTATTTAGATCCTCATAGTTTAAAAATTTATAATTAAGTGTCTATTATATAAAAAATTTTAATAAAATCCCTATAATTTAAAAATGGATTTTTCTAGCAAGGGCACTTAATAAGGATTTCAAAAGTGAATTTTTAAACTTTATCATGGTTACCATGCACTAGAAATTTGAAACACTCTCTTTCCAATACAATATATGCCTTTTTTGAATTCTTGACCAGTGCCCTTAAAACCTTTTAAAAATTTATAATCAAGTTCTTATATTGTTGTCTCATTGTAAAACTACTTTTTTTAACTTTAATTTAATCAAATTTTATCATATGCATAACTTTTAAAGTAGTGTTAAATATTATCATAGGTCAAAACTTTTTTTTCATCTACTATTTAATCAATCAAATCTTCTTACATAAATGACTTTTAAAGTAATGAAGTGAAAGTCAAATTTGTTATGTTAATATGACAATATATGATTGAATGATTATGTAAAAAACTTTTCACTATCAATACATCAAAATCAATTTTTTTAGTGAATATTCACTATAGTTTGTTACACTTGTGAGTTATTTTGGTCTTTGAAATTAATAAATTAATTTTTTTAGTCCATACAATTATAAAATATGAATCAAATTAGTCCTTTAATTATAAATCAATTAGGACCAAACTATCAATTTAGTCCTCAATGTCACGACCCGACTTGGAAACGTGGGCACATGAGATCTATTCTCCACGTAAGCCTCGTGATCGTTAAGTCACTTTATATGTATAATTATCATAATATTATAATTAAAATATGATTTTCTTCTAAATCAACAACAATTTCTCTACTTGCAATATAATATTCAAATTCATAAAAACTGAGGTATTTAAAATACATAACTCTAAAAGCTTCTTCATCAAATCTATTATTTGAAAAAAAAAAAGTTGTTCCACCTTCTAATCATTATAATAAACTGAAAATCGATTTAAATTCTTGAAAGTTGAAACATAAATACATTTTCCGTTCGCTACATAAATCTTTAACCATAGACTAACATTTCAAAATACATATTTGAACCTTGAAAACATATAGGGAAATACATAATCTCTGAAAATAAATACAATATCTCAAAATAAATGCATGGTTTGGAATCCTCCTGAACATCTACTAAAGCTCTCTAAAACTAATAGAAACCTAAACTAAGCCTTACACTTTTCATTCTATAAATTCATAAACAAGCATTTCTATTCTCACAATTAATCATGAAATCATTTAAAGATCAACAGACATAAGGAAACGTATTTGTTGAACATGATAAATAAATATATAATAATCAAAGCTATAAAATCATAAATTGTAAGATGGTTGCTTTTTCCTCATGAACAAGAGCACCTCTGAAATCATAATAATCCCTGTAAGACAAATTGTAGGCACCTAACTAGATTCTCTTTTGTTTGTATATGGGGCGAAGCTCCTCAGCGGACAACTTGATACCAAGGTTCTTCAAGTCGTTAACTAACTGTATGTTTCCTTATCTCTACCGGCTAAACTAGTTTGTCAAAAACCATAACTAAAAGGTGGGTGCTCGTCATCACGACAAACCCCTAATTCTTAGTCTCTAAAGTTCTGAATTCATATAATTCTAACATACTGACTTAGCATATCTAGCTATGACAATCGTGCCTAAGGGATCACCCGCTTGTAGGCATTCCGATTTAAGCCTCCAGAATATATCGCAGTTATTACGAATCATCCTGAATTCTGTACCTCTTGGTACCATAAACTGAAGTTCTAATTTCAAATCTTAAGCTAATATAACTTTGCATATACTTGATAAATCTCAAATCAAAGCTCCACTTAACATTTCAATGAAATGATTTCTGAAATTCCAAGTCTTAAAACATGACAATACCATAAAACTACAATACATATTTGACAACTTTCATAAACCTCTTTAAATCATACCTTTTTCTCAATGATCATTTCCTGAATATATAAAACATTTTTATAACATGCATCAGTCAAATTCATGATCTCATAGTTTTGTAAAACTAATTCTTTCATACTATCATCATAAATCATAATTTTTCTAGCTTGACATAATCATATAAAATTATATTCTTACTTTTTCTCGTTTCAAATTTCATGTTCAACAATCATAATGCTTAAACATACTTGTAAGACTAAAAATAAGGTCATGAATTTAAACCTACTCACCAAGGAGCTGGGAATATGTAGGCACCACTAACTTGACCTTGAGAACTTGGAATGACACCAATAATTGTCATAGAGCAACATGAAACACTAGATTAATCCCTAATACTCTCTAGATAACTCCAATCTAACTCTAACAATATTGGGAAGCATCCCCGCTGACAACAATGAGAGAAACAACAAAGCCCATACTCTAGAATATGGAAGGAAGGAGAAAAATGAAGCTTAAATAAACAACCAAACTCACCTTAAAGCTTGGAGGGAGTGGATTTGAGGGAGGATGAGAGTGAAGGGAGGAAAAAAAGAGAGGAGAAGATGTTTTGAGGTAGGGTTTTGGAAATAGGGAGTGAAACCCGAGTTTGGGGCTTTATATGGGGGTGAGGTATTACTTAAATGAAACCACGTCGTTTTACATTGTTCACGCAAAGAGCTTTAGCTACGTGAGCACAACAAGGGGACCGTCTGGCAGGATGCAGATGCAAACACCTCTATGACCGCTATAGCGGTCCTAGCCGCTATAGTGGTGGCGGTAAAACCTGGTTTAGCACCTTTGGATCATTTTGGCATATGGGTTGTCTCAATTAACTTTAAAGCATAAATGTAAATAAGGAAGTGTCCCCCATTTGGATTCAAATAAAATATCATAATTAAAATCCCAACAAATCAAAATCCAAATTTTGGGTTTTAGTTCAAATTTGAAAAATTTTAAGATTTTATAAACTTGTGGGCTAACACGAAATGTTTAAAGGTTTCATAAAAATTATTAAAAATCGTTCTTTAACTTATTTTCTTTTGGGATCAATTAGAAACTTTTGATCCCAAAATGTGGTTTTATCATATAACCTTCCAAGGACGTGTAATCTAGACTTAGTGAAATTCAAGAACAGAGTGACAAATAAAGGTAACTAACACACTTCTTAGTAAAAAAAATTTCTAAATTTTTTATTTAAAATTAAGGTATTACACTCGATCAATTTAATCTTCAGAAAGACTTTTTACATCAATTTAATTTATGAAAAATACATTTGACACCAACATAATTCTTGAAAGATTTTTTATGTTAGATTAGTCTCTAAAAAATACATGCGTAATCATTTTGGTACTTGACAAATTTATGAGACATCTATTTGGCCCTCCCATATGTATAAATTCATGAACTTATTTGATGCCACATGCAATTTTCAAAAACCAAAGATGTGTCACATGTATCTTTCAGTAACTAACCTTATGTAAAAAAAATTTCAAGGACCAAATTGATTTAAAAAATCTTTTAGGAACATAACTTATGTTATGTGTATTTTCATGCGGTTTAATTGACATAGACCAAATCAAATATCAGTTATCACTAATATGTTAATTAATATGACACATCAATAAAAATGTGATGACATACTAACTTAAATAGGATCAAAGACTAATATGACTCACACTCTATAATTTTAGAGAGTAAAAAGCTAATTTTTAAATGTCAATAACTCAAATGACTTGCGCATAGAATTTGAGGAACTAACTTGGTGAATTAATTTTCATTTGTTACTTGCAATTTTACTTATTCTATCCTTTCAATATTTTTTCTCTTTTTATTTCTTGGCTTTGACCATATTTCTTAACAGGAACCATTTGTGAGTGGCAAAGGAACAATTGAAACAGAATCATTAATGTGCCTAATAGTCTTATGTTACGCTTAAGTCATATTGAGACAAATTACTAGTTGCTATTTATACTCGTGGAAACTTAAACTTCTTTTGAATTACTTTATATAGCAAATTTTTCTTTGTAAATAAAATTCACATCTAGAAATTAATAGAGTGGTACGTGTGAATCAAATATAGGTATAAAACATAAAAGGTCTATTTTGCATAGTGTTGGTTAGCTGAACTTATTTTAATTACCTCTCCCATGGAAATATAACAATCAACCGCAAGGTTGCATTCATTGTGGCTTCTTATACTCTGAAACCAAAAACACTTCGGCATGTTTGGAAATGTTTTTTATTTTTTGTTTTATAAAATTGTTCTCCAAAACAATTTTAAATTTAATTTTTAAAAACAATCAAACAAGAATACTTGTTTGGATGATTTTTAAAAAAACAACTTTAAAATGGATAAAATAAAAAATTGTTTGGCAATTTACAAAGATCAACACAACAATGATCAACAAAGATCAACACACAATGAGCCACTGGATCAACACAACAGCCACGACAAAATCAACACAACGCAACCACAACAAAGATCAACAATGAGATCAATTTACAAATAACAACAACATCAACACACAATGAGTCAGAGAACCAAAGAGAGAAGAGAGAAGTAGAGAAAGTCTAGTCGCGGAGGAGCACGATGGGGCTTGGTCGTGGCAGGTCTGGGGTCGCGGGGTGGCGGAGCACGGCGAGGCTTGGTTGGTGAGGCTGGGGTCGGGGGTGGGCGGGTGCCGTTCTCTTGGCCGCGGGGGTCATGAGGCTAGGTCGCTTGGCTCAGTCGGGGGCTAGGTTGCGGCTCGTGGGCTCGCCGGCCCTTGGTCGCGGGCTGGTGGCTGGGTTTCGAGGCTCGTGGGCTGGGTCCCATTCTCTTGGTCGCCAAGGCTCGCAAGGCTAGTCACGGGCTCGCTGGGCTCGCTGGTTCCTAGTCGCGGGGCTTGCTAGGCTCTTGGTCGCGGAGCTCACCGCGCCTAGACGCCTGGTCGCGAAGCTCGCGACGCCTGGGGAGCTGAAGAAGGATGGAGGAGTTGGAAGGAGGTGGGATGGAGGAGTTGGGTGAAGAACAAAACAAGAAAATTGTTTTTGTGTTTCTGTTTTTAAAATGCCAATGTTTTTTAGTTTTTAAAACCAAGCTTTACAAAACAATCAACCAATCAATTTCTTTTGATTTTTTATTTTTAAAACTCAAAAATTGTTTTAAAAATACTAACCAAACAGCCCCTTCATTGTTTCATTGCCTTTCTTTCTAGGATTCTTGTAATTTCAATGTTTCATTGCTCGGTTATATACTATGAAGCACGAACATGGGATACGACACAAATACGGATTAAAGAAGAACACTAAAGTTAAAAAATTATAGAACAGACATGATATATATATATATATATATATATATATATAAAAGTTAAAATTGAATAAAAATGATACATTACTTAAAATATCATTTACATAAGCTTTATTTATATTTTATTTTCTTATAAACTAAAAAAGTTATATACTACTTCTTTTTATAACCATGTTCATATTATATTTTTCTATATTGGAGTAAGAAAAATGTACATATTAAATTAAATATATATAAACTTATGTCATTAATGTATCATTGATGTGTCGTATAAAATTCAACATAGACACATTTTCAACACAAACACAATACCCAATTGGTGTATTCTTCCTTCGTAGGTTATATAGTTCAGAGGTGTGATTTTCTTAAACTCCAATCATCTAGCTACAAAGTGGTGCTAAAAATCATCTCACAAGCTAATATCCCAAATAACATCGCATTGCTAGTTATCTAATGTACAGCCGTTTGTTGATTCTTTTAATCGATATTGAATATGATTCTGTCATGAATGATTGTCTAATTGTCTTTCATTTTTATCTGTTATCCACGAGACGTACATTAGATGTATGTTCCATTTAGAAATTGTTTGCAGTTCGTACGAGTATTGAGTACTCACCCAAAAGTCGAAAGAAGCTTTGTGGGGACTTGGGAGGAACCCACCTCCTTCTCTATCACCATGTGTTAAACCAATTCGTGTATTATGCTTTTACTGCTGAAATGCTGTGTTATTGGGTGCCCGGTGGTGAAATGCATATTCTAAAGGGAAATCGCCTCCTTTCCTTATCTAAAATGCTAAACACCATAGCTAAAGGACTCACCCAAAAAACAAAAGACACTGCATCTTGGATTACCCTTGGTGGTTCTTTATTTATTTTGTTTTTCAGCAGCGCAAAAGTCAATCAATATAAACATACATCATCATACACGAAACAACTTGAATTTGTTTTTCCACAATGAGCTGGAGATTGATTAATGTATAAAGATCAAACTCAATTAGGCGGCCACTACTCCAGAATTGGAGGTTTTAGTGCATATCTTCTGCAACTTGACAGCTACGTAGCCCCCAAAATGACCTGGGTTTCAGTTTTCTGTTCGTGGCTGTAAAAAGCCACCCCATGTGGGTTTCACATGTGGCACAGTTAGCGATTGTCCATGCATACCTGCCAAAAAGTAGCAAATTGGCTGGCATATTAGCTTCTTGCATAAATAAAAAAAAAGCAGAAATGTTGAACATTACTTGACTCGGGCTAAAAAGTTCACTTAAAGAAAGGAATGCCGTTGGGAGAAAAGGGCCACTGGGGAAAAAAAAAAACACACTCAACTAGAACAATAAGGCAAGGGAGAAGCTGCAGATTGGATGCATACAAAGCAATCGTGTAAAATTATCGTCACAAAAAAGTGAGGCAAAAAAAATCCATACGATGAAGCTCTAAACACGCTTGTTTGGAAAAGTTAATGTGAAATTACTTCCACTCGAAAGAAAATATGAGAAAATGGGTAAACTGAATATAATTTTCTGATCTGATAACATTGTACAAAAAGGTTTCCAATATATAGACATCTAATAAATTGTAATAATTTTCTGATAGTAATTTTCTAAATTATGGCACTAATTATATACACATATTTGTACAATATCTCAACACTCCTCCTCAAGTTGGTGAATGGATATTTATCATTCTCAGTTTGCTTGTCAATTCTCAAAACCTTCCACGGGGAGCCCTTTAGTCAACACATCTGCCAGCTGGAGCCCTCAGGAACATGTATTGTAGCTATGAGGCCACTATCCAACTTTTCTTTGATGAAGTGTCAATCAATTTCAATGTTTCGTTCTGTCATGTTGGACTGGATTATGAGCAATGTTGATTGCTGACTTGTTATCACAAAACATCTTCATAGGTGCTTCACATTTTATTCTCAAATCATCTAGTATGAATTTCATCCATAATAGTTCACACACTCCTTGTGCCATAGCCCGAAATTCTGCCTCATCATTTGATCTAGCAACCACATTTTGTTTCTTACTTCTCCAAGTCACCAAGTTTCCTCCAGAAATATGCAAAAACCTAACATTGATCTTCTGTCAACAAGGGAACCTGCATAGTCAGCATCGGTATATATTTCCATAGACAAACTTCCACCCTTCTTAAATAATAACCCCTTCTGGGTGTGGCTAAGGTCCTGCAATATCTTATCAATCCTTGCTTATGTCTCACCCTTGGATCACGCATGAATTGACTGACAACACTAACCGCATATGCCAAATCTGGTTCGATATGTGCCAAATATATTAGTTTCCTACCAGCTTTTGATAACTCTCTTCATCACTACCTGTCTAGTGATTTTGCTCAATAGGAATACCTGCAATCTTGCAACCTTTCTAGCTTCCTTGAGAAGATCCAAGACATATTTCCGTTGTGAAATGAAGATACCTTGTTTGGAGTAGGCAACTTCAATTCCAAGGAAGTACTTTAGTTTTTCAAGATCTTTCATCTCAAACTCAGCTACTAGTTTTTCTCTCAATAGCTGCTTTTCAATGACATCATTTCCTGATATAATAATGTCATCAACATACACAAGTAAAAAAGTAAGTTTTTCACCTAATGTATGTATAAAGAAGAGAGTGTAGTCTCCTGACTCTGTTTATATCCCAATGATAACATTATTGTCGTGAACCTTCCAAACCAAGCACGGGGGGATTGTTTTAGTCCATATAATGCCTTCTTCAACTTGCATACTTTGTTCTTTTCACTGGTGACACCATAGGCAAGTGGAATTTCCATGTAAACCTCTTCTTCTAGGTCTCCATGTAGGAAAGCATTCTTCACATAAACTGATGTAACTCCCATCCAACATGAGCAGCAAGAGACAACATTCTCACTGTGTTCATCTTTGTCCTGGGGCAACGTCTCCTCATAATCAATTCCATACGTCTGTGTGTATCCCTTTGCAACCAATCTTGCTTTATGTCGGTCTAATGTGCCACTTGAGCTGATATTTCAAAGTGTATATCCACCTACATCCCACTAATCTTTTTTCTCCCAGTCTCTCAACAATCTCCTAAGTTCCATTCTTTTCTAATGCACTCATTTTCTCATTCATGGCTTGAATCCAATTCTCATCTTTTAATGTTTTTTGGATTGAGTTTGGAATTTTTATGGAATCAATAGTTGCAATGAAAC
Source organism: Dalbergia oliveri (assembly GCA_030441495.1). Classification (NCBI taxonomy): domain Eukaryota; kingdom Viridiplantae; phylum Streptophyta; class Magnoliopsida; order Fabales; family Fabaceae; genus Dalbergia; species Dalbergia oliveri. The sequence continues at coordinate 17,260,475 of JAMLFY010000015.1, forward strand.
TCTAGTGCTATAGGGAAAAATGTTTAGTGGAGACAAATTGAGAAATAGGATACTTGGCACTAGTCCTTTTTCCTTTTCTCAATGCAATGGGTAAATCATTTGGGTTAGGTTCAAACTCATTAAAAGACTCGTTATCAAGAACAGAGAACTTGTACCTTAGATACTTACCATAGGTTCAAACTCTTGGAGCCTGCTAGACCACTTTAGGTTGCCTTTTCCTTTGGTACACCTAAATTGGTGATTCCATTTGTTTGTGACTGGTTGAGGTGGTCCTGGAGAAGGTGCTAACTCTTGAGAAGAGCCAGAGGTAGGCATCAATTCTTGAGGTGGCAATGTCTTTGTGGATGAAAGAGAAAGGAAGGACCTGGACTCACAAACAAACTTCAGCTTCCATAAGACTCTCCCCTGAAGCTGAGGACAACTAAAGAATGACTCGTTTTCATTAAATGTAACATCCATGGAAACAAAAAAACGGTGGCTAGATGGGTGAAAACACTTGTATCCTTTCTTGTTTGGAACATAGCCAAGAATACACATTTGGTAGCTCTAGGATCAAGTTTGGAATGAGGTTGATGATGCACATGAACAAAAGCCACACAACCAAAACCAGAGGCTCTAAACTCTGCATAATAAGGGCAGTAGGAAAGTGAGACAACAGAAGCTGCACAAGGCTAACATTACCAAGAAGTCATAAGGGTACCCCATTAACTAAATAAGCAGCAGTTAAAACGGCTTCACCCCAGGATGACTTAGGAACAGGCATTTGAAAAAGTAAAGACCTATTGACTTCAAGTAAATGACGATTTTTGCTTTATGAAACATCATTTTGTTGTAGAGTATCAACACATGTAAGTTTACGAGTAATGTCATGTTCCTGAACAAAATTTGAAAAAAGATGATTCACATATTCCTTAACATTATCAAAATGTAAATGCTTGTTAGATTTTCCAAATTATGCTTGAATCAAGCGGTAAAATTGAACAAAGTGAAAAACTTCTGATTTATCTTTCATTAATAAAATCCAAGTAACTTTAGTGCAATCATCAATGAATGAAACAAACCATTTTTTGCTAGTGATGTTAGAAATTAATGCAGGACCCCAAACATCTGAATGAATTAATGCAAAAGGTTCATGACTCCTATTATAGTGAGATGGAAATGTGACACGATGATGCTTTGCAAATTGACATACATCACAATGAAATGACTCAATTAACTCTTTTGAAAATAGAGATGGAAACATAGATTTAAGTAAGGAGAAAGGAGGGTGACCAAGACAATTTTTATACAACAGGATTTGGGAAGAGCGCAGACTCAGAAGCTGGATTGGAAACAATAAGCAAGCAACTTCTTACCAGTACCACCTCAAGCCTGCACATTGAGGAGAAAGTACAACCCGCCATGTTCCTCAGCAACTCCAATCGTCTTCCCTATGGCAAGGTCCTAAATGACAGTTTCAAAAGAAGTTCCAGCACATTTTGAGTCTTTGATAAGTTTGTGAACAGAAATAAGGTATGGGTGAGTTGGGGAACATGAAGAACACTTTTAGCTCCAAGGAAGGATTAAGAGCAATATTACCAATTCCTACAGCTGTGACACGATCCATCAGCTCCAAGTGATAGGTGTTTAAAGGGTAGGTAAGATAAAAATTTGGTGGAACAATAGGTCATGTGGGCAATTGCACAGAGTACATTATCCATAAATTCTCAAAAACAATACCAAATGCATTGAAAGAATGAGAAAATAAACCCTTACTAGACAAGGGTAGAGAGCAAAAGTCAAATGTGTTACCAAGAGATTTAATGAGTTGTCGACCTTTAAAGATGACTTGATGTTGCCGCATCTGCCATGTTAGAGAGATGAGAGGAAGGCCTCCATTGAAGATTATTTTGGGCTTTGTTATGGGGCAAAGGTGGCCAGAAGAGGTTGGACTTGGCTTGCGGTGGTCGAAGAAGAGAGGGCAATCGAGAGGACTACTCACGCATGCAAAGGTGACGGCGCATGGATCTACATCCAGGGAGAACAACTGGCACGTGAGAGCACATCGGCGACGACTTCAGGTGAGCTTTGGTGGTCTGGCCAATCTTGGGGCGATGATTCTTGTGCTGTGATCTGGTGGTCAAAAAGTTCACGGTGGCAGATACAATGGCGAAGAGGCAGGGTTTGGGCTAGAAATTTTGGGGGAAAGGATGGAGGCTCTTGGAACAAGAATACAAGGGTTGTTAGGACAGCAATTAAGGTTGTGATAGTGAAAGAAACCCAAAAACAATCTGGAATTGACTAATGCAACAAGAGGGAGATAAGAGACTCCAAACAACCAGCAATTAAGGCTGTAATATTTCCTAAAAAAAAAATCCAGCAATGAAGGCTGGAAGGAGATGCAAAAATGGCAGCGGAAGGTGATTAGGCTTCCAGATTGGGAGCTCTAATAACTTGAAAGAAAATATGAGAAAATGGGTAAACTGAATATAATTTTCTGATCTCATAACATTATACAAAAAGTTTACAATATATAGACATCTCCTAATAAATTGTAATCATTTCCTAATACTAATTTCCTAAATTATGGCACTAATTATATACACATATTTATACAATATCTCAACCCTTCCAGTTCCAAAAAAATAAACATGTTTGTGTTACTATAAATTTGGGTTCAAGGTTCCCCATATGTCAACAGAATATGAAGCAACCATAGTAGTCAATTGCGGATTACCACAAAACGCTATAGCTGGATAGCGATAGCGGGATGACCGCTATTTGGAAAAATATATATATATATATATTTATCATAATTTATATATAACATATACAAATGTTCAAACATAAGAAATCATCCCCAATTAAACTCATTCATCATCAATGATGAAAAGTCATAAATCATAATTCATTCCACGGTCTAAAAACACACAATCACCATCAATCCAATGCATAAATATCAAGTTCTAAGGGCAACAAAATATAAAAGATAGCACCACCAAGTATCATGAGGGCAACAAAATGTAAGAGACTGCATAATAAAGGGGGGAAAAAACTTTGTAGGCTTTGGCATAAACATGCTATTGGAGATTTATTTATTTTTTTTGTTTTGGGATGATTTAACAGTAATACTCATCTCAACCCAAAAGGAAAAAATAGACACCCAGCCCAAAACCACTCCCACTCACCACTAACCATAGTTCAATGAAACACACCCATCCACCATCCATAGTCCCCCACCCTCACAGGTCACAGCCACGATGCAACATAGCCACAACAGAGGATACACCAAGTGGAGGATAAAAACAGATGAGAGAGAGAGTAAAAACGGGGAAAAAAAAAAAGCAGGAGGAAAGGAAAAGAGAACGAGAACAAAGGGAAAAGAAAGGAGAACGAGAGATGGGAGTAACAAAAGAAAAACAAAGAAAGGAACAAAAAGTAGAGAACATTGGATTTTTCGATTGCTGAGACAATTAGTGTCCGCTACGTTGCGATATACTCCTCGATTTGCAGCGAAAAGTGGCCGCGATTGCCAACCACGACACTACTTTCTCCTGTAGCAACCCTCTGCCGCTCCGTTATGCTATGCCACTATAGCGGCCCTATAGCGTGCTATTGACTACCTTGGAAGCAACCAAAAGATTGTTAACAAAAATAGCACATGTTTAAGAAAGTTTAGGGTATCAAGTTGCATGTTAATTGTTAGTTTAGGTCTCGGGTTGCTCCTGACCTAAAGTTTAAGGGGATATAGGACATCTATTTTGGTTCAACAATAAGCGAGAATTTAACAAAAGGGCTAAAATGCACATTTAGAAAAAGTTAGGAGTCGATTTGCATATTTTTGAAGTCTTTGGGGGTGAAGTGCACAAGTCCTATAATTCAAAGGGGTAAAATCTATGATGCACCAGTATGGCCAATTAGCAGCTGTTCCAGTTTTCTGTACGTTCCAGCACGGGAACATGTAAAGGTCTTCTAAAAAACACTAGCCCATTTTTTTTTTATTATTATTTTTTTTTGTATGCACTTATTGAACACTGCAAAACACTATAGATATGGGATAAGGAAAATACACGATATAGATTGTAGGACCAAATCTTAGAAACAATCTTAAGATATGATCCAAGATACAAGATATTTTTAGATATTTTTTCTACATGTAGTTAATATTTTGGATTATTTAGATTGACATTTTTATAAATACTTACAATAACTTTATATTTAATATGCATGATATTATTATTATTATTATTGTGTGTTGTATCCTACCGTTCCCATATTGTAATTTTTTCAGAAAATACCATATCCCCATACTATACTCATACCTTACCGGATACTCGTACCGTATCCATGCAACATAGGGTAAAATGCAATTTTCCCTAAGCCTATCTTCAATGGCATATCAAGTATAGATGTGATACGATCAATTAGGATCAAAGGATTTATTCTCTGATTTGATTAGGATTGTAGATATTTGTAAGTAATATCTGCATTGTAGACTGTAGACACTACTCATAATGAATAGTTATTCTCGGGACAGTATTGGTTCCAATGTCATCAAGTGTTCTAGAGTTTAATCATTACTGCTCCCATTCTCCAAATTCAAGGATGGATTTGCCCAAAGGGAGGATTGTACAAAGGGAGGCAGTGGATTTGCACATGGGTCCAAAAAGGCAAGGATGGGAAATAATTCAAGTGAATGCCGTCCAACACAACAAGTGAATGAGAACTTGGTTTAGTGGGGATAAATGTTAAGAGAATAGAGACGGGGTAGGCAATTACTGTTGAGTGAGGATTTGGGGCCTTTTGGGCTGAGGCACAGCAGGACCCTCCAGAAGATATTATTCCCACATTTTGTAATCAAAATATTTGGTTTTCTAAAACGCATTTTATTTATATTAGAGTTTAATAAACAAGTTGACATGTAACATACAAAGGAAATAAAAGTGCAGCAAAACTCACCCAGGAAACCAACTATATTCTGTAGCTGGTGGCCCAATAAGAGCTAAGCCTTTTGCCTTGAAGAGAGTCATTATTTCATGCACATAACCATTTGAATTCACATAAGCACCAAGAGGACCCTCACTAGACATCACCAACATATCACTTCGCTTCGCAATTAGAGTCTGCAAATTCAAAATGTTGTAAATAGAAGAAACATTAGTCTCTGTACTTGACAAAAGTTGACAAGGAATCACAGTAACAAATTGTTTCTATCTATGATGAAACACCAAATATTATGAGCATCTTTGTGGTTCATTGGTGATATAATGATCACCTGGCAGATTTTACATCGAATAAGATCAATGCTCTCTAGCAATTCGATTTCCCTGCGCAATCTATATGAAATGCCATCAATATCCAAAAGCTCCTGTCTTGTAGATTCGGAAACAGGTAGTTTACTAGCAATATAAAATGATAACACATCAGGCTTCTTAACAAGACCATCCATGGCTGGTGCCCCAACTATTTGCTTCCACATATCTACATATTACGAATAAAAGTATTAGTTTGTAATCTGAGATTAACATTTTTGGACAGTATGCAGTAATCATAGAAGAGCCAAAATTATTTCATATAAGCTTTTTTCTTTAATATGTTGCCAATTTACCATAGTTCTCACCAAAAAAAAAAAAGAAAAAAAAGAATCAATTAAGAAATATAACAAAAAAGTGCATAGGATGACTGGGACTATAAATTTCCCATGCTACCATATGTGATCATACCCAAATCATTTGCTCTTTGCACCAAAGTCAAAGTTGAAATACCTTTTAAAGTTAATATTCAAGATTCAAAAAAAGCCTATTCACCTTCCAATTTATATGTTAGTCAATTGATGATTGATTAACAATAAAACAAATGCTTCTTATTATGAACCATACAATCCACAAAGGTATTTAGTACAATATCCAGTCTTGCAATTAAATCAAGAGTTCAAGACCAACTTCACTTAGAAGCCTTGATTAGAAAACTCAATAACAAAAATCCCAGGGGTTTTTATCAACTGATTCTCTAAAAGGTGAAAAGATCCAATACTGAAACCTGCAAATGAAGCTACTCTATAAATGACAAATCCCATATGTACGTTTTAGTCAAAATTCATAAAAAATGTCCAATCAAACATCAATATATGGATGAAAGCATAGCTTCATTAATGTTATACTCGTTAATTCCGAAAAACTGATCCTGAAAATTCTAACAAATGTCCATGTTTGAATTTTAAAATCATACTGACCAACCAGCATGCAAAAAACAAAAGCAAGACATAACTCGGGGACTTATAATTATGACATAAACAAAAACCATAAGCATTGAAGAAATGACAAATAAAGAGTTAGAAAATGTGAAGCAAAACGACCTGCGGCCCTTTGTGCAAGCAAATACGAATCGAACATACGATATACCCAGTTGGGCCAGAATGCTCTTGAAATTCTATGTGATGAGTAACCATGTATATTTCTACGACACCTAAGCTGTTCCCCAATGAATGACTGCTTTCCAGAAGTGGAACAGTTCCCCATTCTTGAATCTGGGATTTCAGCATCTTTCCCTTGGTCAAATAGCAAAAACTTTAAGGAGTCAGAGTCATTTTGGTTGGAACTGCTTTCCTCATCTGACTCATACATGAGTTTATCATCACCGCTGCTTGAAGATTCATCCATCAAGTCATAGTCATAGCTGGAGCCAATGATTGATTGGTGGAGTCTCCTTTCCATTGGTGAAAGTTCAGTCCCAAAGCTCTCTTCTGAATTTGTTTCCGAGTCATTTACCCCATTTTTCAACCCATGCACATCAACAGGAGAATACTTCGAAGGTAACACACGTGAGATGGCACAACTATGAGGCATATTCCTCAAAGGTGCTAACTTTCCAAACGCATCCCTTGGAGTTCTCAACGGTGTGTCTTCCTCAATAATTTGGATCTCTCCACAAGGCTAAGAACCACCCACAAAACAAGGGCAAAGAAAGAGAGATATAGACAAAAAGAGTCATCAGCCTTTACATAGCTCAATGTTTATGATGATAAAAATTAAAATAAAAAAGGCAGGAACAATGATAGCGTTCTAACCACTCCATCCGCATCAATCCAACATCTTCTTAGGCGAAAGCGTTGCTGTCCACGAGTAACCACATTCAATGAACCATCCTCTAGGCGCCCAAATTGTCGAATCTGTAGAGACAAGTTTTGCATGTTAGAATTAGGCATATGTAAATCATAGTAGTCAATCCCGGAGAGCGCGCGAGCGGCAAGCCCAAGAGCGCTATAGCGGGATAGCTGTTATATTGAAAAATATAGTGAAATATTATGTAACCATACTACAAAATAAAATGTTCACATTAAAAAAAATCCAAAATTATACTTATATTAATTATTAATAATCAATTTTTTTATAATCTATATTTTCAACATGTAATTACCATCAATCAAATGTATAAATAACAAGGAAATATGTAAGAAATTTAGTAGCATAAGAGATAAGATAAAAAACGTCATGCCAGAAGAATTTAAGCCTCTAAGCTTTATTTTTTTGGTCGAACAAGCCTCTAAGCTTTAAATAAAGGGCCCAATTTTAATTGAAGAAGGATGAAGCCAACTAAAGAAAAGAGAAGAAACAAGCCAAGTGGCCCAGCCCAAATGACACAACCCAAACAAAGGTTTCAGGCTTTCAGCAAAATAAGATAAAATAATCCCCTAAACATAAAAGAAAACCCTAACTAGAAGGAGAGAAAGCTGTTGCACCGCTTTGAAGGGAAAACGAGGAAATGTGAAGCAGATGAAGGCCAAAACCCAGGGAAATCACAACCTGAAGCAACAGCGGCCGCTATTCCCGCGATTGGTGCTGCGAAGCACCGCAATTCGCGGCCGACTCCGCGAAGGCCATCACTTCGCAACGAGTGCCCTGTGGCGCAGAGGGCCGCAATGCTCTGCGACGACGCAATAGCGCTACTATAGCGCGCTGTGATAACAGAGATGTAAATAGTGTAACCTAGCTGTTATTAATTCCTGGCTCATTAGGTTATTGACTTTTAGCTAATTAGTACTCAAAATTAGTAGTTAACTCAATTACTCCAGCATTCAAAATTGTATATAGGATATAACAAATATATACATTCGTAGACTGATTAGTAGACATTGAGAGAAATCGATTGTTAGGTCTCTTAATATTTTATGTTAAGGCTATATTTTCTATAGCGATACACGTTTCATAATGAGGCTGTTGATGTATGCATGCAATGGGTAAGGGATGTAACTTCTGCTAATGTATGTGGGAAATGGGTAATGGGTTTTCTAACTATGCCACCTAGGCAGAGAGAGAATATTTAATTGGTTAGGGGAGAGCCTATATAGGCATGGGGAAGGATACTAAGGGGGCCATCTCAAAATTGGAATTGGGACTTGGGAGAGTAGCAAGGTCTCTCTAATACCTAGCAACCCTTTATTTCTTTTTGTCATTAATACAAATACGATCTCAGATCAGATTACACAATATGTTCCCATCCTCTTTTATTTGATACTATGATCCTATCAAATGGTATTAGAACTCCCAATCTTGGGAGCCTGTGCCAGGAAACCATGCGTGCCGTTGCTCCACGCGGTAAAGTGGGAGAAGAAGATGAAGCAGAAGATGAAGATGGAGCAGAATCTGAAGAAAATTAAGTGGTGAACGAAGAGGAACGTTGAAGGAGGTCAAAAGCTGATGGATTTCAAGGTGATGATAAGTGGAAGGAGCGAAGAGGTGATCGAATCAACGGGCGAAGCTCTGGTGGTGACACTAGATTGAAAGAAGAGGCTCATCTCGAGAGGACGTGTGATGCACTTCCACGGGTGAGCGGCGAGGAGAAGATCTCAAATCGAGGAAAGCTCTGGCTTTAGAAACAATCGGCCAAACTGGCAGCCAGAACCGCCAAAACCACATGCGCCACCGCGGGCGCGGGCCACCAAGCCACCCGAACTCGGTCAGGAGACGGAAGGGAAGTCATGAGCAGCATGTGGTTTTGGCGGCGGTGATGCTGATGCTAGAAGGAAGAAGCTCAAGGGGAGGAAACGCGATGGATATGGAGCATGGTGTTTTGCGAAAGCCGACCAACCATCCCCACCGCCAAAAGCGTCGGACCCAAGCTTCATCGGGGCGATGGAGAAGACACATGTTGCGGTGCGGTCGAACCCTCATGCGCGTCGCCCCTTCCGCTCGCAAAGCCTAGAGGAGCCACGAGTCCTAAGGCTGCGATCACCGTCACACGGGAGGAGCCACCAAAGATGGCCACAAGACGAACCATCACAAGAAGCCTTGGGTCGATTTCCAAAAGGAAAAAAAAAAGAAAGAAAAGAATGCCAAACCGACCAACCCACATTAAATTCAATTGGATTAGGAATTCGAGTCAGCATAGAGTTGGGACCAAGCATGCCAAACCAGTACTTCCAGGCAAACCTGAAAGGAAAAAAGCCACACCAAAGACCAAAACTTTGCTTTGATAATTTTCAAATTTAGGAAAAAGGAAAGGCATCCCAATTAACTTTCCCAAACAGTCCTTTTGAAAGGGAAAAATCCATTTCGTCCAAAAAAAAAAAAACCAACAAATGCTCACAACAGCACCATGTACACATTGAAATCCACATCCAACGAAGCAATGCACACACAAAAGTAAAAATAAAACCTCTTTTCCACTTTGTGACTGAATCAATTATTCAAGAACACAACAAACCGAAGATGTCCAACAACACCAGCAACAACAATGAGGCAATGACAAGAGGAGTATTGTCCCACAAATCGTCACACACAAGCTCGCAATCGATGTCCAATGACAAAGAGGTGATGAACACAAAGCAGGTGAGAGTTAATGGACTTATTACTATACATTTACAAAATAATTTCCACCAAGATCCTCCTGTTTAAAATACATAAGCCTGAAATTTCCCCCTTATCTAGAGCCCAAAATAAGTGTCCTCTTGTAGTTGAATCAATGTTGTTAAATTGCGGCCATGGGTGGCGGAATTTCAAGAATCCACCATGGAGACCTACATGGCATGGCATGGCGTTACTGTGGCGGTGCGTTTCATGGCGCCATGTCGGTCCATGGCGGAAAGCAGCCATTTTTCGAGGAAATAAAAAAACAATGGGGTTAGTTTAGGGATTTTGGGGGTTTTTAAAAGAGAACCCTAACCCATCGAGCCCCATTTGCATAGCCCCCTTCTCTGTTTCATGCATCCGCCTCCATCTCCAAGGGCGATTCTTCAAAGCGACCTCCGGTAACCTTCAACAACCTCAGCGACCGCGATGACCTCCGGCGAAGCGGCTGAGCCGACCCGACGGCCTCCATCTTGCAGCAACCAGGTTGGGGCCACTTCCTCTTTTTTCCTTCTTCAATTCGATCTTCTTCTTCTTCTTCTTCTCTTCTTTCCTCTTCTTTCTTCTTCAATTATCTCTTCTTTCTTTCCTTTTGCTTCTTTTTTTCTTTTTTCTTCTTCTTTCTCGTGCTTCTTGCCTTCTTCTGTTTCTTTTTCAGCTTTTGAGCTTTTTTTTGGTTTCAATTTCTTTAGTGAGCTACAATGGAAAGTCAAGGTCAAGCTTCACAAACCACAATAACATCTAAAACATACCCAAGTTGGAAGTATTGCCATCCAGAGAAGAAAATAATACCAATTATGTTATTTGTAATTTCTGTGCAAAAGTAATGAGAGGAGGAATTACAAGAGCCAAAGAACACTTGATGGGAAAGAGTGGCAATGTCTCCCAATGTCCTAAGTGTCCAAAAGATGTTAAAGATGAGTTATGGGCTCTTTATAAAAAGAAAAAGAAGAGAGTGATGAAATGGCATCTATGAGGGACCTTGATCTTGAGAATTTGCATTTTTGGATTATCTAAAGATGATGCTCAAGATTGTGGATAACCCTAATCCTAGGCGAAGGAGAGGTGCAAATTTGAAAGGCCCAATGGATTTATTTTTCACAAAACTAGAAACCAAATGCAAAGAGGACAAAGGAGAGGTTGGCAGCAAAATATTAGAGAGGCATGTGATAAGGAAGCAGTGGCTAGGGTTCATCAATACATAGCTTGATGGTGGTATCAAGCTGGAATTTCATTCAATTGTATCAAATTAAAGAGTTTTCGTGATATGTTGAAAACCATTGGAAGCTTTGGTCCTAATTTGCCTTCTCATCTTATCATGATATAAGGGTTCCACTTCTTAACAAAGAGTTGGAGTACAGCAAAAATTTGATGAAGGATCATAAGGAGCAGTGGGACAAACATGGTTGTTCGATCATGTCAGATGCTTGGACTGATAGGAAGCAAAGGTGCTTGATTAACTTCTTGGTGAACTCTCCTCCTGGAACAATGTTTGTCAAGTCTATTGATGGTTCAAACTTTGTAAAGACCGGTGAGAAGTTGTTTAAGTTGCTTGATTCTCTTGTGGAGGAGATTGGTGAGGAAAAGGTTGGCAAGTTGTAACTGACAATGGGAGTAATTATGTTTTGGCGGGCAAAATGTTGGAAGAGAAAAGACCACACCTTTATTGGACTCCTTGTGCACCTCATGTTTGGATTTAATTCTAGAAGAAATTGGAAAAATTCCATTGATAAAAAAGACTCTTAAAAGGGGAATTTTTCTTGTTGACTTCATTTATAGCCATTCTAGCACTTTGAGTTTGTTGAGGCACTTCACAAACAAGGAGGAGTTGGTGAGGCATGCGGTCACAAGATTTGCCACATCTTTTCTATCATTGGAAAGGCTTCAACAAGAAAAAGCAAATCTTCGAAGAATGTTTACTTCTAAGAAGTAGGTAAGTAACAAGTTGTCTAAGGATGCTAAGGGCAAGCAAGCAACAAAAATTGCAATTATGTCTTCCTTTTGGAACCATGTAGATTACACCATTAAAATCATGCGTCCTCTTGTTCATGTGCTTCGGCTTGTTGATGGTGAAAGAAAGCCTACAATGGGTTATATTTACAAGGCAATGGACAAGGCAAAAGAGTCCATCATGAAGTGCTTTAGCAATGAAAGCAAATACAAGGATGTGTTTGCAACCATTCATAATAGATGGAATTGTCAACTCCATCGGCCATTTCATGCAGCAGGACATTTTTTAAACCAACGGTTCTATTATGGCAACCCTGATTTAGTATGATCTAGAAGTCACAAATGGGATGTATGATTGTATCAAGAGATTGGTTCCAAGTCGTGATGTGCAACAAAAATTTTACTTGAGCTAGCAATTTATCAAGTGCTGGTGGTCTTTTTGAGATGAATTTGCAATATCACAAAGAAAATCCTTGCACCTGGTAAGAAGAATACAACTTCTAGCTTTCAAATTTCTTTTGATTTAAATTAGAGTAATTTACTTACATGATCTTTGGATTTGTAGCTCATTGGTGGCGAATGTATTGCCTTTCTACTCCAAATTTGCAAAAATTGGCTATCAAGATTTTGAGCTTGACATGTAGCTCTTCGGGATGCGAACGAAACTAGAGTGTTTTGAGCATGTAATTAGCATTTGCTATCACTTTGCATTTTGGTTATTGTTAGAATAACCAATAGTAATGCTTAGATTATATTGATATTGCAGATTCATTCTAAGAAGAGAAATAGGCTTGAGCATAAAAGGTTGGAAAACTTGGTTTTTGTGAAATATAACCAAGCACTCAAGCAAAGATATGATATTAGGAATGAGATTGACCCTATCTCACTCAATGACATTGATGATTGTAATGAGTGGATGGTTGGAGAGCTAGACAGTGAGGATCATGATGCTGGAGATGACTTGGTGTTTGCAGATGATAACACTTTGACTTGGGAAATTGTCTATAGGGCATTAGGGGTTGGAGAGCCTAGAACATATATTAGGCGACAAAGTAAATAAAGAAAGGAATGCTCAAGTGGTGATGGACCATCAAGTGGTGCAACGGCAGCAGGTACTCTAACAACACTTTGACTTGGGAAGTGTATAGGGCATCAAGGGTTGGAGAGCCTAGAACATATACTAGGCGACAAAGTAAATAAAGAAAGGAATGCTCAAGTGGTGATGGACCATCAAGTGGTGCATTAGCAGGGTACTAGAGTTTCTAAAAAGGGAAAAGAGGTAGCGGTGTGATGCTAGTGGTTGAAAAAGAACCTGATTTTGATGACTTGAGGAATCCGAAGAAGAGGAAGAAGAAATCAAATATGATGATTCGGAATCAGAAGAAAGAAGCAGAGGATATGCCTCGGATGGACCCATTGAAACTGATTACCTTGGGGATGAGAATATGGACTAGAAACTAAAATAGTTTATTTTAGTTAGTCTTTGTCTTAATTTGTGTTAGAGTGTTGAGTTGAGTTGGCTTGTATTTTGTTCTAAACTTGAGATTTGGATTCTACTTTTTAAGGCTTCAACATGACATTGTGCGTTTGAGGATTTGATTTGCATTTGGTCATGATTGTTTTACATCTTTTCTTCATATTGTGATGCATTTGATGAATTTATTTCAAAGAATATATTTGTTCTTCATATATGTTGTTAGTTTTATTATGTCATATTTGGAATTTTTTTTTTGTGTTTTTTTTTGTATATATATATATATAAATATTTAAACCTGCCATGGCATCCGCCATATGCAACACCATCCACCATTAACAACTATGAGTTGAATAAGGCTCATTGAGAGAATCCAATATAACTCTAATTCCTCTTTTCGAACTTCTAAACCGAATTGGGCTGGGCCCATTAAATCTGAAAAATAGACCCCTTCTTGTTTTACTTGCACTGTTGAACTAACTTGGGCCAGGCCCATCATTTTAGCAGCTAATGTCCCATGTGTCAACACCATCTTCATCCTAACAGCAGTCATCTCCATCTGTACATAAACTGCAGCCTCTTCCTCCACAATGCATCCAAAATAATTAAGAGTAACAAATATTTTATTTATTTGAGTCAAGGAAGCACAGACACTTCACCATAGCCGCCACACCGTGTCGAACAGCGACACGGCAGACATTGGACGACTCACTGGACGTGCGTGTCAGGGGTGTAGGTTCAACCCGTCCAATTTTCAAGACCCGAACTACAAACTCGGGTCAGACATGGGTCAGACGCTTGAAAAAAAAAAATCTCACCGAATCAACTGAATCATGAAAATATTCAAATTTGATATGCTTTTATCTTCTTTTTTATCCTTTCCCCGTTTTCACAACCAACATTGCTTATTTTTCTGGACCTTGAGAAAGAGAGCAGAACACTAAACATAAGTAACAACTCATAACAAAGTCCAGACCTTCTGACTTTGTGACTGAAGCAACAACCAAGGCACCGACTAGTGGCGGCAACACGACGACGAAGCAGTACAAATTCCGACAACTAGTGAGGTGGCAAGCCAGCGACCCAAAGGCCAAAGCTAAATATCATACCGATGAGGGCAGTGAACGGTGATTTGGTGAAGCTTCTTCCTGGGTTATTCAAAGCATCTGTGACTGTGAGTGTTTTGTTTCTTGTCTTATATTCTTCTTATCTTTCCATGGAGAAAGAGAATTAATTGTGTCGACGGAAGCTTCTGGATTTTGGTTTTTTGTTTTGGTAAATTTCTGGATTTGGTTTAAGTATGTTAAATTATTTAACATTTTTTTGAAAAATACAAAAATAAAAAAGATGAGTGTAGACATAGATAAGAAACATACAGAAAAGAGAGATGAAATATCTTATATCTAATGCGTTGAGTCTCACTAAGTGGTGGATAGGCGTGCAGCACTAGTACGATGCGTACACTACCCTATGGTTTGTATCAACGTCATAGTACATCTTTTGTTTACCCAAATTACTTTTAATTATGACATATATTAATTATGATATATATAATTAAGTAATTATTTTTTCTTTTACCTTACAATAACGCTATTTTTTTTTATATTTTGCAATATAATAGAAATATTATTATTATACATATTTTTATAATTTTTATGTTATTATATAAGTATTTTATTTCTTTTTTTAGAATAATGGCATCTCCAAGTTCAAATGATACCTCCAATTTGGTTATTCCAAGCAAATATGTATCTTCTGAGGATCAAGATTCCAAAAATCCTCTTTGGGCATATGTTAACATTCTAAACAAGAATGCAAGTGGTGGCGGTGGAAATTAAAGTTGGCAATGCAATTTTTGTGATAGAGTGATCATTGGGTCATATTCAAGAGTTAGGGCACATTTATTGAACAAACCAGGAAACGGGGTTGCTGCTTGTAAGAAGGTAAACAGCAACTATTTGTCAGAATTGAAAAAATTGATGAAGAGGCTACAAAAGCATTAGAACGACCTCATGTTCCGTTGCCTTCTAAAATTAGACATGTTCCTTCCAGCTTTGGCTCTGATGGTTTCAGGGAAAAGAAGAAAACTAGGTCCTTTGGAAAAAGCTTTTAATAATGAAGAAAGAGCTCAACTTCCTGAACAAGTTGCCAGAATGTTCTATTTTGCTGGTTTGCCTTTCCATATTGCTAGAAATCCTTATTATATGAGCTCCTACACTTTTGCAGCAAGTCATTCCATGTCTGGCTATAAACCTCCAGGTTATAATGCTTTGAGAACAACTTTATTACAAAAGGAGAAAGCAAATGTTGAAAGAATGCTTCAACCAATCAAAAGTTTGTGGAGTTCAAAAGGTGTTAGCATTGTTGCTGATGGGTGGACTGATTCACAAAGGAGACCCTTGATTAATTTTATGGCTGCAAGTGAAGGAGGTCCTATTTTTTTAAGTCCATTGATAGCACTATGGAATGTAAAGATAGGCACTATATGGCTCGCTTGTTCAAAGAAGCAATCATTGAGGTTGGAGTTGATAACGTTGTCCAACTTATAACTGATAATGTTCTGTGTAAAGCTGTAGGATTATTAGTTGAAGATGAATATCCTCATATTTTTTGGACTCCTTGTGTGGTGCACACATTGAACTTAGCTTTGAAAAATATATGTGCTGCAAAGAATACAAGAAAGGAATGAAGTTGCATATCCTGAGTGTCATTGGATTACTCTGATCGATGATGTTTCCTTCATTAGAAATTTCATCATGAACCATTCAATGAGATTGGCTATCTTCAATCAATGTGTCATTAAAACTTCTTAGTATTGCTAGACAAGATTTGCTTCGGTCATAGTGATGCTAAAGAGGTTTAAACTCACAAAGCAAGCTTTGCAAGAAATGGTCATCAGTCAAGAATGGAACACTTATAGGGATGATGATCAACAAAAGCTCAAGCTAAAGGTTTTCTCTTGAATGATCTGTGGTGGGATAAAATTGATTATATAATCAATTTCAGATCCCATTTATGAAATGCTACAAGTTTTGTGACACAGATGCTCCTACTCTTCACTTAGTATATGATACGTGGGACACAATGATAGAAAAAGTGAAAGTGGCTATTTATAGACATGAAGGAAAGAGAGCAAATGAGGACTGACATTCTATGAAGTGGTGTATTCAATACTCATTGATAGATGGGCAAAGAGCAATACCCCACTCCATTGCATGGCACATTCTTTAAACACAAAGTAAGTTTATATGTTACTAAATTATTTTTTAAATTTTATTAAATAATTTAAATTTTTATTAAATTATTTTTTAATTTTATTAAATTATTTTTAAAATTTTATTAGTATGTAACATGTAATTAAATTTATTTGGTGTAGGTATTATAGTGCACACTAGCTTCAAGGAGCTCCAAATAGAGTTGCTCCTCATCAAGATGAAGAAATTTCTAGAGAGGAATAATTGTTTAAGAGATATTTTCCAGACCTTATATAGAAAGAACATTGCTATTGAATTCTCTAGATTTTCTTTGCAAACATATTTTCCAATTTTGATTCTATTGAAGATAGGTGGGAACTAGACCCAAGATCTTGGTGGTCAAACTATGGATCTTCTGCCCTTCTTCAAAAGCTAGCATTGAAAATTCTTGTGCAACCTTGCTCTTCATCATGTTGCGAAAGGAATTGGAGTACATACTCCTTCATTCATTCTAAAAGGAGAAATAAATTTAATCCCTCAAGAGAAGATTTGGTATATGTACATACTAATCTTCGATTGTTATCTAGGAGGAGTGAAGACTATAAACAAGGAGCTTCCAAGATGTGGGATGTCAGAGTAGATGATAATAATTCTGATCTTGACACTTCATACCTATCATTAGATGAACCAGAGATCAAAGTTGTTCTATTTGAAGATGATGGACTTGGAGAAGAGATTGACACTTTTCCTATTAATAATGAGATTATCATTAGAAAATGAATATTAATTTTTAATAATTATACTATCTTGAGATAATCTTTTTAATTTATTTTTATGCAAAATATATCTAATTTATATTTTATTATATTATTTTTTATTATAAAACATTATTTCTATGCTTTTTATCCAACATGTCCTCGCATGTCGTGTCATATATTTTTAAAAATTGTCGTGTCGCCGAATCCGTGTCGTGTCGTATATTGCTTCCTTTCTTGAGAGTTCTATTCACATGTAGTCTAAATCTACTAAACTAAAGAGTTATGGTTTTGCGTATTTGATAAGTTGATTAAGTCCAGTTTTTTAATTAGGTGACTAGATAAATGTAGTCCCAAAGTCACTTAAAAATAACTAATGCAGTTACTTAAGGGTCTAGTCAAATCTAGAGTCCTGTGGGGTCTACACATGTCACAGTCATTTTCTATGTACTTTTCAGAGCAATGGAGAACTGTATTTAGTGAAGTTGATTCAGATAATGCATTCTGGTGTTTCTTTCTATTCAGATTTGAAAGCAGGGAGATGGACTCCTTGTGCAAACCAACTCTACCCCTAGCACCAATCAAACCTATCTCTATATTTTCCTGTTCCATCCAACCCTAAATCTAAATAAATTCCTGGACTGCATCAATATAGAGATCAACTGAGTTGGCATGCCAGATAAAGCCAATTTGAATGGGAGGAGTGCAAAAGCACAACAACTAAGGCCTATAAGGACAAACCATGCAATGCCAATCTCTCTGTATATCAGCTAAAGAAACAACATTGAATAGACCATGTGCAGAGCACCAAAATGATGCCTTAAAAGTAACCTTATCCCCAATAAAATTAACAGTTGAAAAGGAATAATCAAAAATTCTAAAATGCAGCGGTGTCACAAAAACCAAGGGCAGCCGCTGAGGTACTTCGCTTCTTTGCAAGTGCCAAAACCTCTAAATTTAGCAAGTAGCGACTGAAGTCCATAGGGAAAACCCATGACTCTACAATGCTTTCAAAAAGCAAAAGAGATCTTGCCATAGGGCAATGCAGAAGGAGATGAACCTCTAAGTCACACATATTCTAGAGCATGTCATTTGTGTTAATCCTACTAAGAATAGCAGTCCAAAAAAAGCTTTTACATTGAGGGAGACTTAGATTTTCAAATGAGTTTATCCAAGAGAAATCTTTTTATGTTAGGCAAGGAAGAATCCAAAGTTGTCAAGAAACACCAGAAGAATGTGTTCTGAATATACAATACTTCACTGAACTTTATCAAATTCTCAATCATGAATTCTCATTTATTTTCAAAAATTACATAGAGAATCACTATTGACCCATTATGAATGGTGTTAGGTACCTGAGTTGTAACTTGGTCCTAAATTGTAGTTGTTGGGTTTGTGAGATGAGAGTGGAGGGGCACACTGTGTACCTGCTGAGTCAGCAATAGGATAGTAGATAACTACCTCGATCCCTTGCATACTTATAACCCCCCTCACAACAAAATCACATGGTGTTTCCCTTGCCCACTATCCTATTGCTGACCCAGCAGGTAGGCACACCAGAGTGTGCCCCCTCCTCTCTCATCTCACAAACCCAACAATTACAATTTAGGACCAAGTTGCAATTCGGGTACCTAACAAGTGGCTTACTTAATGACTTTTGATTGACTTTTGGATTACCTTGAATTACTGAAACCCCTAATTACAATATTCGATATTTGTAAACTTAATCTTTCAAATACAAAGAATTGTGGAACAATGATTATTGAATAGCAAAAATAGATAACAATTTTAAATAATAGATTTTACCCAACTACTAAAGCTCTTAATTGACACATAAAGAAGGCTTTTTTTTAAAAAAAATTCTCTACCGATTGCCTACCACTTTGTCATGTCTCTGGAGGATGTAATCCCTGTTCTAGGGAAGCTGCTATTCATTATTCCATAATCTAAAAGATAGGGGTCTTTTGGTTAATATTGAGTGTGTCCTAAAACCATAGATCACTTCCTTTTGACTAGTTTTGTTGGTTTTGGGAGGAGAAAGGAGGCCAAATCTTCATGGCAATATGTTGTCTTTGCAGTTTTTTTGGTGTATTTGATTAGAGCGTAACTCTCGCATTTTTCATGGCAAACATTCAAACAAAAAGGTTTTGTGGAATAAGATTAGACGCCTAGCATCTACTTGGTGTAAGGCACATGATCTTTTTAGGGGGCTTTCCATCCTTGGTATGATACAAGATTGGAAAGCTATAATCTTTTGATGTTTTCTTTTGTTTTCTTTTTGCTTTGAGGATCTCGTCTTCTTCACTCTCTGTATTATTCTTCTCTTCTTGTTAATGGAATTTCTTCTTTTATCCAAAAAAAAAAAATAACAATCTAAAAGACAGGAACGAAACTTAATATTTGGTAGGTTATACATGTGCACAAACATGTAGTTACGTACCAATGCATATAAGTAAAAATAGGACAATAGTTGAGAGGAAATACCTCTGCAGTTGTCCCAATGCTTGCTGATTTCATCCTATGAATTGCAGTATCACTGTGTACACGAATCTGGAAGGAGCACCCACAAGTATATCACATTCATGTTTTATAAGATAACTAAAAGAGAATCCAAAGCGTGATTGAAGAACGAGCAGTCATTCTAAGGAGTTCACCTACCACACCAATAGCGTAAGGAACATCAACCTGACTCAAAGCTCTCTCAATAGCAACCACAAGATTGGATTCAGTAATTCTCAGGGGAAGGGTAGCCCCAGGAAAGAGTACTACTCCTGAATATTGCAAGGATTAGACTCAGTTCTTCATATAAGCTAAAACTTACAGAAAAGAAATGAGGAGTCAGGAGGATAAGAAGATAACTCCAATAAGACGACAATTTTCAACCACTTTTAGTCTAAAAGCAATTAAATTGATCATTTTAAAAAAATGCATTCAACAATCGTTTGTAGGATACAGACCCAAAATCAAATGAGCAAAAACACAGACATGATGCATAATTAAAAGGGTTGACACCTCAAATCTCACCCAGAGTCCAAATGACATTTGAGGGAAAGAAAGAACTAAAATTAAGGAAGCCAGGGGGAAAGCAAATAGAAACTTAAATTATGTAATAACGCATAAGCAACTCCAAAATGGCAAGGACTACCATGGTGAAACTGAAACCCCTTTTTTAGTTAAGAAAATAAATATTTTTAGAGGACAAAGACCCTTTATTCAGACAATGAATGATAGCTCCAAATGTGCACGCATTGTCACAAGCACAACATAAACACATTGTAACATTTTAAGAAGAGTTTGTCAATATTTTTCACCAATTTTTTAACTGCTTGTATACAAAAGCAGGGCAACTACAACGTAGAACCACAAAGCTGTCAGTTTTGTTAAACACGCTTTTGAAAGAGAGAAAATAAAAACCTGACACTGGAATCCATGAAGGATAACATAGATACCTTCAAGACCGAAAATTGGAACGTTCATTACAGCACCACCATCAAAGAAAACTGACCTGTGGTGAGTGTCTTCAACCTCTGCAACATGAAAGTAATATCACATCACATCAAACAATCTACTTAGAGAACAAGGAACTATAGAAAAGGGAACATCACATACAATAAATTCCATAAGACAAATGCCTACCCCCAAATATGTATGTAAGGCTGCCACACAGGTATCGAAAGTGAATTCACCATTGAAGGTCGCACCACCGAATCCACGCCTAGCTTATTCCAAACAGCAATGAAAAAAAGACTGTCAGTACTACAAAACATAAATTAAAAAGAAAAAAACTCAAATTGATCTATTAAAAAGATTTTAGGTCTAATTTTGCAGTTTCTACAGATAAAAAACCAGATAATTCCGCTCCTACTCCTTCAAATCAAATTTCAATAAGAATAGAAAAGGAAAAAGACGCAGACACAAATCATGGAACGCATTTTAGCTTTCTGTTCAGTGTAATATGGCACATTCTAATGGAATTTTTCAGTTGTAGTTTATAGCGATCGCAAATAATGATAGCTGCATTGAATTAAATCCCGTACGACCGAGAAAAAATTGGAATGAACAGGGAGATGGTGAGTTACGCTGGATCATTGTCGTCGTCGGAAGAATCGTGGAGATCGTCGACCTCTTCGACCTGCAATTCCTCGAGATCGAGCTGGCGAATCTGCTCGATCTGGTATCTTTCCCGGTCGAGGAGGATTCTTCTCTCTTCTTCGTCCATTTTCCAGGGTTAGGGTTTCGTCCGAAGCAAAAGTACTGCCAAATGGAAGTGTAGAAAAAATTCGTAGACGAGCTTAATCATGAATCATGAATCACGAATAAGTGTACAAGCATGATATGTACTTAAAGCTAGGTATGCAACGATTAATGGCAGAATTGATTTCACACAAGGATGGAATCGACTAAAATTTAAGTCAAACCAACTGTGAACTTTTTCCAACAAGGCATTAAAGATGGCAGGCACGGCTGATTCCAAGGCTAAACGGTGAAGAGTTCGTTTGGTGGATAGGATAAGGCAAATCATATACAGGTTAATGGCTTAATCCTATCCAGTATTTGATGTAACAATGTATAAGATATTATATTTTATATTTTATAATAATATTATTTATTTATAAATAATTCTAATATTTAATTAAATATTAAATAAAATAAACTTTTTATTAATGATTTAAATATAATTTTTAAATATCATATTTATGTAAATATTTATTAATTAAATTTAATTTATTTTAAATATTATTATTTATTTCAATATTTTATAATTATTTATTATTTCAATAAATTATATAAATATTAAATAACTCTTTTATATATTTTTAATATTTTATATTTTTAATATAACTATTTAAATTTTAATTTTAAAATAAATATTAACTCAAAATATTTTTATTATTGATCCTTAATTTTATATATTACATATTATTTATTATTTATTTCAAATATTTATTTCTATTTAATATTTATTAATTATAATTACTTTTATTTTTATTGTTTATAGCTAGATTGATATCATATATTATTTGTTAACAATATTTATTTATTATGAAATAATTTATTTATAAATTATTATTTATTATTATTTATTTAATAATTATTTTATTTTAATAAAATATTAAAAATAAAAATGATCTTATACGTTAAAAGCTAATCAGAGCCTAATGCGGCCTGATCCTGTCTTAAGTTATACGACATTTTAACGTATAAGAGGGTTATGACGTATAAGCTTATACGATACGTTGCTACGACATGTATAGAGTATAACGTATAGTCTAGGCTTAATAGTAATCCATTTCCAACGCACCCTAAATGTTGTAGTCCACTTCTTAAGCCAGATCCATATACCATACTAGGTTGCATTGTGAAGTCCAAGCCCAAGCCAAGGAACACTATTGGCCCAAAAGTGGAAGACATTAGGGATTTAGCCATTTCGGGTTGTGGTTTTGTTTGGCTATTGCAAATCACATACACTCACTGTCTCTCTATACTCCACTCTTTCCCAGCGACGTCGGCGGCTCTCTTCCTCGCCCGCTCGACCTCCACTATCACTTGCTTCTCGAACTCATGGGACAGCAGGGCCTCACCTCTTCCAACTCACGGGCGTGACGAGGCCTCACCGTCTCCCACTTGCGGGTGCGGTGCGGGATCTCTCCCAAGTCCAACTCGCACGTGGCCTCGACCATCAAGGGGAGTCGCGAGCCCTTCAGATCGGCAAGTCATTGTGCTAGGCGGGGGAGGGGGAAATGGCGTGGTGGCTGATGGATTTGTTTGGGCTTCGGTGTTGGTGGTGGTAATGATGGAAGGCGGTCATGGTGAAGGGAAAATAGTCACCGCAGTTATGGCATGGTGGAGGATCAGAGGTGAAGCGAGGGTGGTGAAGTGGTTGTGGTGGTTTTGGCCAACGATGATGATAGTAGGAGGAGGATGATGATGGTGGAGGAGAGGAAAGGGAGGTCGCGGTGGAGGCGGCACGGTGGAAGGCCTCCCTTCACTTTCCCTCTTTTATTTTTTTTTTTGAATCCTGCTAAAAATATACTTATGTTGTTGCTCCTAGCATTCTATTTATTTTGTTATTGTTGGGTTAAAACAAATGAAAGGAAAAAAAAAAGCTAGTCCGCGAGCGGTCAACGCGAGTCCGCGATTTGGTGTGTGGGATTTTTGATGGACTAAAAATGCGCTGGTCAATGAACTCCGAGCTTAGGCGAGCGGACGCGGACTAGGCAAAATGCTAGTCCATTTATGAAGCGAACGGTCTGGTCAGATTTCATCCATTTAATGTCGGTAGAGGCGGGTTAAACGGGGCGGTAATACCTGCTCTAAGCGCGCTTCTCATCCTTACCATCTTACCCATGTGGTTGGGGTCCCGCTCATAGAAATGGTACGCATTGTGGCCAATCATTTGCTTATTAAAGAGGGCTCACATAGCAAGGTAATTAATTACTATTATAGGTAATAGATACCTTGATTCCAATTAAAAAAAAAAGTCATCAATACGAGTAGATGTCACACTTAATCTATAATTTATAAGGGACGTATGTTTTAAAATTTGAAATTATGTTTTCTAAAATCATATTTTTGGGAATGATATTCCTAAAAATATTATTTTAAGGTATTTTTAAAAAAAGTGTTAATTTTACATTAAACATTTTTGGGATTATAATTTAAAATTTGTTTATTTTATAATCTATATTCCAAAAATATATGTCATAATTTCCTAAATACCCTTAAGTCAAATAATTATGAGAAAAAAGTCAAATAATTGAGGGATGGTTTAGTAATTATGCTTAATAATTGTGATTCTCAAGTCATGAGAATTTTTTTCTTATCTTTCAACTTGGCAATGAGATTTCACTAAATTATAGGAAAATCTTTTTCCATGGAATAATTAATACATGGGAAAAATTTTATAAAAATTGTAACAAACATAGGAACATATCATTCCTAATTACCTATTCCAGAAATAATTAAATATATCTTGAAATAAACGCATATAATACTAATATTTCATATTAGGGAAAGTTTAAGGTGTCGCAATAATTTAAGGCCCATAGTGTTAAAAAATTAATTATTAATTATTTTTTAAAAAAACTAAAATTGCAATTATTACATAATATTATAATATCATTGACAATCATCAGTATTTAATAGTAGGATTGCACTACAAAAATCTATACTAATAATAATTCAGATGACTAAATGATGAGGCTTTAACAAGTGTCACATTTTGAGTGGTTCTTTTTTCCTGAATTTTTAAATTTCAAAGGGACTAAATTTATACTTTTTATTTTTAAAAAGTTACATAACATTTAATTTTAATTTTAATAACTAGAGAAATAAAAAAAGAATAATTGAAAGAAATAAAAACAAAAAGGAACATTTGGATTTATCTTTATGCCCGTAAATTTTTTAAAAAAAACTAGAAATTAGGAAAATAAATTCAATTATTTTATTCAAACATTGAGTGTCTAACAAGGAAGAAAAATAAACTTAACATCAACGGACAAACCACTAGTTCAAAGGTTTGATGGTCAGACCAGGTTAGACTAGGTTCAATACAAAAAATAATAACTATATATAATATAAATTATTAAATAATTTAAATGAATAATAAATATCTCCTGGTTATTGTTTTTTATTCCAACAATAAATTAATTTCTGTATTTAGTATGAGCAATTAATTAACTTTTAAACATAACTTAAGTAATTTCCTATATTAGTTTTTGTTTTAGGTTGTCATTCAATGTATTGGTTTTCCCATGATCTATTAACATGAAAATATGGGCTAAGAGGGTTTGCTAGCCCATAACTTATTATCCATCTAAATAAAAAACCTAGTCCTAGACACTAAAAGAAGTCCGCAGAAGAGGTCACACACTCCCTTTGTGCCATGTTCATTGTTCACAATCTTATCTCTATAAACTTCAGTTTTTCTTAAACACTGTGTTCTGCTCACTGCTATGCTTGCACTCTGTGCCTGCTTGTGCTTGCACTCTGTGCCTATTGTGTTTGCGCAAAGGCGCTGCGCGTGGAGAGCGATCGGAGCAAAGGCGCTACGTGCGGAGTTGGGCGGAGCGAGGCGGCACTGTTTGTAACTCCCTGTACTCATTTTCCATGTGCTCGAGTCAAATAAAAATTAATACCAAGGAATCACGCCTACTCATGAGCTTTTCAATATTAAACATAAACGTTACTAAAAATTCTAACGAAAATTCGGCATGGTAACGGCATAGATACCATGCCTCCTATAAGAAAAAATCATAAACGGAATAACCCGTCATTCAGCTCAACCTACTATTCGAAAATACAATATAGTATATCTCACATATCATCATCATGAGGCACACAGTGTCATTCAATCCACAACATAAAACGTATTAATGTAATATCATAAGATAAGTGGCCTCATGTGTCAAAATAGCTGAGAATATACTAAATCATGGCCTAAGGCCACAAAATACAAAATGTAGAAGGAATAAAGGGTCTCATAACCCAAAATAAAAAAGAAAGATCCAAGTATCAACTCCAAAATAAAAAATGACATATAATTCCATAAGCATATCGCATAATAACTCGAAGATTTCAAAATATCAAATGAGATCAAGTAATATAGCGCAATCTCCAAGCAAAGCAAAAGCAACGTATTCCAACAACTAAGTTTCTACATTAAGGGTCACACTCTAGAGATGATATGGAAAAAGAGAAAGGGGTGAAAAATCAATTGAAATCTCAGATAGGGGCATATATAAGTAATGTGACATCATAATCATCTTTAGTTTACCTTGGTTTTCTTTGAAATCATTAGCATACAATCATAGGTTCAATTTTAGAATTTTGCAATCATTCTTTACCAAGGTAGAGGTGTCTTTTAGCATGGTCTTGACATGAGATGTACATGTATGCATGAAAGAACTTTACTAGTATAATTAAAGAGACATGCATGCATGGGAAAAGACTAGGTTTATTCATTAAATGTCATAACATGCATAAATAGCTATCCTTATGCGGGGCATTGAATACATCATAGTTAATGTAACACCCTAATAATTAACCCAATACGCCTAGGTCGTATCTGATTAATTACTAGACTTTACTCTTTACTTCAGTTATTTAACCATACTTTGAAAATACTTAATGAAATTACGAGCCATTTTTTTTTAAACATGATTGAAAACGTGAGCCTTGCGTAGCGTGAATGATAATTGAGATAAAGCGAAAAACCAACGGGCATATCATGAAAAACACATCATATTGGCTCATCATATGACATCCATAATTACATAACACGGATATTTGCTGCCAACGAGTTAGGCTAGGTGTAGTCAATCAAACAAAACATAAATAGAATATGGATGGAAGAACATCCATTAACGGCACCTAATAATAATAATACCCCAAAAATAAGGATAGATATCTGAGCTCACGTGCAAAGTTTAGCGATACGTTTCTTCAAGGATGATAAGCGGTTCACAAGCTCAAGTGTATCTACCAGGTGAGAGCATCAACGGAAATCATGAACATCACCTTTACTTTCTGAAGACAAGATGAAAGAAAGAAAGAAAGAGGGAGTGAGAAACTTATAAAAGAAATCTAGGGTACTCACCTCATATGCATCGTGTTATCATCATCGTCCTCAGGAACCTAAGGGTTATTATGAAATAATGAGCATGTTAAGATTCATTTATTAAGTTCGGAAATATACTTTACCGAATATCGTTAGTTTTAATCATGCGTCTTGTAATGCATCATAAACTTAACATGTCATATTTATAATGAACTTTTCCTATCATATATCTATCAGCATATCATAATAACATAGCTATGCGTAAGACCACATCATATTCCTCATCATCATATCATAAATACTCGTAGAAGAACATCATATTTCTTATCATCATCTCATAAATGTTATGCATAGAAGAACATCATAATCACATAATACGTTACTTAGTTCTTTAGGTGACTTAAAGTTACTTTCATCATCATTTTCCTAGACCACCCTATACTCCACCCTTTTGGGAGTAATCTAGGTTATGAGCTCATACCTTACTAGTCATCACTAGCATATACTTATCTCTTTTGATAAGCTAAAGTCTGGACTCAACCCTTTGAGAACGGGCTAAGGGGCAAGAATCATCTTTCACCACCTATAGTCTAGATGGGTCCAAAGGATCATTTCCTCATAATTTTAAGTCACCATTAAGTCTTTGCATGTTATATCATAATGCAACTCATCATTCATAATTATCATGACATATTCTCATATTTCATGCATAAACATTCTCATTGTTTGCAACGCAACTATAACATGCAAGCCATGAAATCATTCAATAATATCAAATTCTAAATAAGCATTACATTATCATATAACTACATTCCAAAATATCAAAAGATGTCATCTAAAATTCTCATAGTAAAGCTCCCTTAAACAACAAACTCTAAAATCGGGTAACCTTAATTATCAAACTAATTTTTATGTATCTAAGGGACTCATTACTATTATTATTAATTATAAGCCTTAAAAATATTATTAAACTATATGAGGCAGCATAGCCAATAAATCTTCTCAAGGTTTTATAGTGTGCTAGAAGTTGCGTTTTAACCCTTTTCTTTATCGGATTTTCCCTATGAAGCTAAAATTTATTACTAAACTAATTATGAATCATTCTCACTTATTTAAACATAATAAAACCAGATTCTTATAACTTCTAAGGGTTCTGGAAAGAATGTATAAATTTCATTTTTAGAGTTCTAGAAATCTTGCTTTTAGTTTCTAGTTGCTAGTTTCATTTTTTTAGTGTTTGAGATCAATTCTATACTAATTGTTACCAAATTTTCGTGGCTAACCAATCTTAGACAGAATTATAACATACTAAAACAGATTTGGCAATGACTAAATTTAAAAGGATCAAAAAATAGCTAAATTCTAGCTTTACGATTGTTTTATGTAGCTAGTTTCTCTTCTAACATGCATAGAATTGTTCCTCAACAATAAACATATCAAATCATCATCATAAGTAGTACTAATACTCAGATCAGTGGCTGAATCATGAACCTCACATAATTGCTTAAAATCACATTTTAAGTACAAGTAAGATACTACTATATCCGTAAATCTTTGCAAAGTCTTAAAACTCTTTTAAAAACTAGAAGAAATTTTAGAACTAAATCAGTAGCTTATTTAAAATCACTTTAGGCCTACTTTAATCATGAGGCCGATTTATACATTGAAAGAATCTTCACAATTAAAATTTTCACTTAAGATAAAAGGAGCAAGTCTTGAACTTCAGAGATTTAGGTGATAACTAGAATCATAAACATGTTATGCAACATCATTTTAATCTTGTCTTTATAAGGTGATAACTTGGAAATATAAACATGATATGCAAGACTTGAAATTTAAACATGATGTGCAGGTCCATATTATTATATTCAAGAATTAAGGTGATTTGCTTGAAACATAAATATGATTATGCAACTTGGAAATTTAAACATGATGCAAGAGCTTGAAATAAATAAGAAACGGAGCGGTGGTAGTCCGCACTGGACTAGTGAAGAGATAAGAATCCTTATTACATCTTATTAAGCTCCAAAACTCAAGACTTCTTAAAGAATAAATTCTTTAAATCCAATAATCTTAAGGAAATTGAAAGTGAGCTTTAGAGTTCTTATTACCATGGTTCCAAGAACCTTATTTCTTTGCTTAAGAAAAATCTTGAAACATAACTTGTTGGTCTTTGTGACTAGATGAGGCTTAGGCAAACCTATCATCATCACTTGAGAAATATGCATCCTTAGGATGCTACCATTTGCAACTTTGCTTGTGATACTTGGGCAAGTCTTTGAGCTCTAGGATTCTTAGGTGATGACATAATAATAAACATGTCATGCGTTGATTCCTTTAGCCATTATAAAATAAAGTGAGAGCATAAAATAAATATGAGATGCATCCTCTTTATTTATCTTTGGAGATTAAGTGACAACTTGAAACATAAACA
Source organism: Dalbergia oliveri (assembly GCA_030441495.1). Taxonomy (NCBI): domain Eukaryota; kingdom Viridiplantae; phylum Streptophyta; class Magnoliopsida; order Fabales; family Fabaceae; genus Dalbergia; species Dalbergia oliveri. Next base: position 17,289,665 of record JAMLFY010000015.1, read on the forward strand.
TGAAATGCAAGCTTGGAATTTAAACATGAGAAATGTAAGTTCATTTATTTATTCTTAAGAATTTAGTGATGACATTAAAAGTAAACATGATGTGCAAGGCATAAACTTAAACATGGATGCAAGTTCATTTTATTTCTTTACTAGAGCTCCACCAAGACTTTAGAGAAATATAAATTTAACCCAATATATATCTTAGCAAGACAAAGTGAGCTTTAGAGTTCTTTGTGCCAAGGTTTCAAAGAGAACCTTATGGCTTGAATCTCATCATCAAGCTCAAGGAAATGGATTAAAAGATGAACATCAACACTTTTTGAAATCAATTATAATGAAAACTAATTTAACATAGAGTTCTAAGTTCAATGTTAGCATAACAACATCATTCCTTAAAGTTTTGCTTAAAGTGGAACTTTCAAGCTTTAGAGGCCTAACTTGTGATGGATTCACAACCCACCCTCAAGGTCCTCATCATCAAGCCATCATCCTAGTCCCATTTAGGTCATTTGGAATACCAAGAGGAAAAAGAAAAGGAAGAACCAAAATGAAAAAGCATGTGGAGGTTCATTATTTCAACATTTTGAGCTAAGAACACAACTCCTGAAGCATAGAAATAAGTTTAGAAACTACACCCTACCTAATTTGGTTTGAAGGAAAGGAAGAGAATTGGTTTCTTTGAGTGAAATGAAAGAAAATCTCCTTGAAAAGTTGAAGAAAGAATTAAGAAGAAGGAAAGTTTTTGAGCTTTGGAAAAACTTTGAAGTGTACAATTATGAGCAAGGCTTCTAAGACTCCTTAAGCATGCCTATTTATAGAGATTTTGAAGCTCAAGAATGGACACATGGAGGAGGCATAGGTGGCTGATTTTAGGGAGGACAAAGGGAGGAAGAACATTTTCTTGTTTCATGGCTTAAAACATGGAATTATGTTTCATGATTCCTTGTTTTCATACCTTGAGTTTTGTGCCAAATTTGACAAATATTCTGATGCATGGAGGCACCAATAATACGGCCATTACAGCCCCAACAGGAGAAAATTTGTGTGTTTCATGTATTATATAGGTGTAGGTAAGTATCTTTGCAATTTAGAGATTTGCAATTAAGGGCTTAGGTGAATTAGTAAGCAATTTGGGTGTTTCAAGCAATTCTGGGTTCTAATCATTCGAAATAAATAATTTTGACTCTAGATAAGTAATTAGAATTTAATAATCTTTAATTAGAGCCTAATATTGCCTAGGTTTCGCAACAAATCGAAAATATCAAAATTCGCAAAATGCAAAAGGGGCAAAACGGTAATTTTACTCAAAAGTTGCTAAGACCACTCGAGCTTAACCATTGACCAACCATAGCTTAAAAACATCTTTTAAAATATTTTAGTGAGGTTCGGGCTAAGTGGCACGCAATTTGAGGTTAAAGGCGGGGCGTTTTGGTCATTTCGCGTCGAAGCTCAAAATTAAAATTCTTTCTCTATTAACACACATAACACAAACAATTATTATTGTCAAAACATCCCCTTGAGGATCAGGCCCACGATCCTCATTTTAGGGCAAAATGACCTCGGGGCATTTTGGTCATTTTACGTCCAGAAAATCGAGGTTTGCGATTCTATTGAACTGCTCCTAACCTTTCTTCTAATGTCTTATTCCTTTATTGAGGATTGTTCGGTCTCAATTTATGTAAAAATTACCTAGGGTAATTTGGTAATTTCTAACGGCAGTATAATTTGGGCGTACAGGTTAAGATCTTTTCTTTGATCTTATCTACCTTGTAACTTTTGTGTTTTCATCTTCCTATTGATCTACTGTTCTTTCATCTCGTTTAATCTTGGTTTAGATACTTTAAAAGCTATGAGCTCATACTTAAGGGTCGTCACCAACTAATGTAAAGGACACAAAACCCTTATGTGCACTATAAAGAAAGTCAATGCCCACTCACTAGTCCTAGAACGATTTAGTGTTGAAACTCTTTGTCGACATAAGTCGAGCTAATCTTTATGTCTTAATTCTGATTCCTTATCCTTAGTTTTTCCTCTTCTTTTTCCTTAAAGTCATCATTTTCCTCATAAGCAACGCAAGTATAAGTTTCAATAATGAATTCTTAAATCCTTTTCTTTAAAATAAGAAAGATCACAACAATAACTCAATGGGTAAATACAAACATTAGTAACCAATCATCTATTATGTCAAGACTAAAATGTTACCATATGATAAATCAAAACTCATCCAAACTTTCCTTTTTCACTTCCAACAAAAGAATGTTGTCTTAACTAGAGCTTCAATACTCAAGAATTATAAATTCATACAAGAGAATACCACTTAAACCAATTCCTAGTTTTATTTAGCCATTTGATCAAACAATTAGCATGTATAATGAGCAATTTTTGTGCATGAGGTTGCACATTACCCAAAACATCACCAAAAGTCATATTTCTTAGGTTTTTATGCATTAAAAACAAGGGATTACATATATATATATCAAACATTTAATTTTTATAAAAATCCAACCCAACGTATCACAAAAATATGGTAAAATGGACCTATCTAACACATGACCAAATTTACACGTTTATGCATATAACTTTCAAGATTACCTCATTAACATAGATTTATACTTTTGTAAGCATTAGCTTTGTATCAAACTAACTACCTATCCAACAAATATATAATAGTTCAACCTCAAACAACCTTTACTTTCATTTAGGAGTTTTATCAAACACATGACATACATATTTACTCAATTTTTATGCATTATATTTCACATCTCCAAACACCCCACTTAAAGTTCCATTTTCAAGCTCTTATGCATTAAAAGCAAAGGTATATATATATGTATCAGGACATTCAAATTTCCTTAACCTCCACAAAAAACTCAACCAAAACATGATGTAAAATAGCCCAATTACTAACAGGAATATATCATGGGGAGGGGAACTAGAGATTATTCTCCAACAACATTCCAACATTACAAATATCAATCATAGGATTTATTTCAAATATTTATCAAGAGTCACAACAACCCAACAACATCCATATCAAGCATAAACATTAGAGCTCTAAAGTTTAACAAAAACATAAAGAGAGACAAAGAAACCTCTACCACAACTTAAAGACTAGAGAGAATAGGAGTCCTTGAAGCTCCCAAGGGATGAAGGTGAGCAAGATATCTTCCCTTCTTAAAGATATAGCCACGGATTTGAAGGCCTCTATGAATGGGGTTTTGGATTTTTTGAGGTTTAGGGGTGAAAGTGTGATGCTAGATGAAGGGGTGTTAGTGTGTTTGGAGATTTGGGAGGGTTGGTGGTAGTGATGTAGTAAGGTGGAGTGAAAGAAGGAAGAGGATGAAGAAATGCATGAGGGTTTACATGCGTTTCTTTTTCCTTTTCTTTTAGATGAAAAAAGAAAGGGAAGAAGGAGATAAAAGAATGATGTGTGTTGTGTGTGTGTATTACCGTGAATGAGAGGGGAAAAGAGGTTTGGGTTTCTATTTTTGTTTTTTTTTTTTTGTAGGAGTATGGGTGTGTGAGAAGGGTAGTTTGACAATTAGGTGTATGCAAATGACGATAACCTAAGGATTTCATACACAAATTACTAAAATAAACATGAAATACCCATTAAAATATTATTTCCACACATCTCTAATTCCAAACAAAGATTATTTAATTCATCCATTTTGGAGTTTAAATTTCAAAAGGAAACGCATGGAGGGAAACCAATTTTCTGAGATGCTAAATTATATTAATTATGAATGACTAATTATTCATAAGCTAATCACAGTAATTAGTGCATAGAAATTAGGGCGTTACATTTCTCCCCTCCTTAAAAGAATTTCACCCTCGAAATTCAAATCTCTGAGAATAACTCTCGATAGCAGTGCCTAATCTCTGACTCCAAGCTCCAAGTGAGCTCCTCGGTACTAAACCACCTTAACCAAAGGCACATACTTGTTCGTAACTATTTGGTGCCGTGGTCCACTATACGAGTGGATGGTAGGGTGAAAGTTAGGTTATTCTTTAATTGTATAGACTTAGGTGCTAACACATGACTCGGATAAGGGTTGTATTTAAAACTGTGAAATATGAAAAACATTGTGTAGTCTAGACAAGTGGGGTTGAAGGGCACTCAACAAGCAACTAGTCCAACTCTTTGGAGGATCTGGAAGGGGCCAATGAACCTAGGACTCAACTTCTTGACCTTCATGGCACAACGTATACATTTTTGTGGGGTAACTCTAAAAAACACATGATCTTTGGTAGTTGGCCGTAGACACCAAGTTTAAAATGGGAAATTGGATTCCTAACGGATTGCACAAAGCACCTAGATAATGGAATGCAACCTTCGTCTAGGCAGAAGCTGAACTAATTAGTTGGAGTAAAAAGGGGGTTTTGTTGCATGAAAATCAAAATCAGATAACAAGCAATTGAAATGAACAACTATAAGAGGAAATAGCCTAGGGGATTCTCAAGCTAGGGAATGTCAATCAACAACATAACAAAATATCAAACGCTTAGTAGAGGACCATGTACTAGTCATGCAATCACGCAATTAGCTAGCAATTCTCCTTAAAGTCAATCAACTAGAGGGTAATACAAAGCACATACACTTAAATGATTGCAATCACAACATATAAATGTATGAATCAATTAAAATGCCAATTGTCATAGTCCAATCCTCAATCAAGAACTATCTCTATTCTCTTGGTTAACTAAATACTCACTAATCAATCAATTAGCATGCATTCAATTAACAAGCTAAATCAAGTATGCTCACCATTCATGCTCACATACATAAAACAACACCTAACTCAGCATGCATATGAATCATAAACATGAAAAAAGAGGAAAACACAAAGAGACGAGAACAACACCAAGCCCTTGCATTAAAATCAACAATGTTTCAAAACACAATCCTAGCTCTTGAATCCCTTGAGCTAATGAGAGCACTACTCCTTCATAAAAGAGGTTACAACCAGAAAATGTAGAGAGTTAAAGAAATTAAAAATGAAAACTGCATAAAAATAGCTCTAACTATAAGTATCAAGTGTTCTTGATGGATAAGATGAAGATGAGGGAGAAGAGAAGAGGAAAGCTCCAAACCTAGGGTTCTTTCCTAATATGGCAAAGAAATGTCTCGGGTTTTGTGCTATAGAGCCTTACATCAACATCAAATTTGCTAGAAAGGGCCCTAGTGGGTCAAAATTACAAAATTAAACTTTAGGTTCGGTGCAACGCTCAGCAGTACGCTGATGCTCAGCGCGATGGGCAGGCTTGAAAATCTCCAGGCGCCACTTCTCATGCTCGCTGCAACGAATCTTCAATTCTTGGCTCAAATCTTGTCTTCCATGCTCGCTGTAGTGACTGATGCTCGTTGCGACGGCGCCTCTCCTGGGCATGACTCTACCATCAAGCCCTCTCATTCTTCCACTTACTCCAAGCTCCACTCCACGATGCACTGTCAGGGAGACTCTTAGGTGAGGCGATTCCGCTCTGTAGGACAAAGAGGTATCATGAGAGATAGAAATCAAAATTGTGCAAAAGTCATGGAATAAAAGTGACAAAGCAAAATTGAGTGCAGGGAGGGAAAGATTTAAAAACTAACCAAACCTATGAAAACTAAACTAAAAGGAATGCAAAAGTACCAAGTGTAAAAGGGAAAATATTTACAAAAAGAGAGCTTATCAATCTCCCTCTACAAACTCAAGTGGTTTCTTTCTCTTTCTGCATAGCTCTTTTGTCTAATTTGGACAGTCAGAATCTTTTCTTAATCTGCTAGATTCTCTCAGAGGTTTGGTTTATAAGGTCTGGTTCTAATACACTCTTCTCACTGGTGTCAAACCAACACAAAGGGGATAGACATTTTCATCCATATAATGCCTCAAATGGAGCCATGTCAATGCTAGCATGATAGCTATTATTGTGGGCAAACTCTACTAAAGGCAAACACTTGTTTTAACCCTCTCTTATCCAAGACATATATTCTAATATTTATATGGTTCTCTCGTGTAAACTGTTTGGGGGTGATAGGCTGTGCCTAAAGCGTGCTGTGAACCAAAACCCTTGTAAAGCACTCTAGAAACGCGATGTAAATCACGAATCTCTATTCGATATTATCGTCTTCGGGAATCCTGGGAATGAAAATGATCCTTTTTTTATTTTCACCCTATACGATAGGAATGTTGGATTCCCGTAGGAAAGGAATCTGAAAATTTGAAAAGACAAAAATACCCTTTCTAAATCAAGCCAATCTTCAATCTGCCATTCGATCCCTCATCAACCCTACCAGAGCCTCCACCTTCGCGCCGCCATCTCCCCTGTCTCCGCGGGCGACAGCTCCGGTGGTGGCCACCGCGCACTGCCACTCCCAGCTCCGCCGGTCTCGCTCACTGTTATCAGGTTCCTTCCTTCGCCTTTCCTCGTCCTCCATCTTCAGCTTCTTCTATTCCTTTCTGTTTTTCATTTTCGATTCACACACTGCGGGTTCTCGCATATCTCCGCCCTCCCTTCCTTCGTAGACGACACCGTTTCCAGAAGCTTCAGCACCTTCTCCGCCGTGGAGGCGCTCAGGTTCAACTCCGGCAGAAGCTTCGAGAAAGCCTTCACGGCTTTGAGGTGGACAACCTTCGCGTTGTTCCGATCACCGCCAGATCTGGTTCTTGAGCATCGAGTTTTTAAAAGCTTGGCGGTCTTCCATTTTATCAAGAACCAAAACCCTTTCGATTTTTTTTTTGTTTTTGTTTCGGGGGAAGGGGTATTCTTGTGTTTATAAGAAAAAAATTCTGAAAGAAAAAGGGGTAGATAATATCTCTTTTTTTTTTTTTTTGCTTCAACCTTTTTGAAGTATGAACATCAATTTCTGCTGGCACTTGTAGGTTGTGCTCGGGTTGAAGGTGTTGTAGGGTTGATTTGGCGAGCAAGAGCATTGTCAAGGATTTGAAGAAGGTAAAATTTAATATTATGCTTGGTTTTCACTTTAGACCAATCTGGGAATATGTGCTAGCTTTGGAGTTTCAAGTTTGAAACTCTCTCTGTTCCTTGAAACTGTATCATTGGTGTATTTGAAATGAATGTATGTGATATGGAATCGTTTTTGAATGTCGTTGTCGTTGCTTGATTGATGGAGTCTTCTCGTTTGGTTGTGATATGCCGTGAATCATAAATTGCTAGGTATTTTACTATTTTTGACATTTGATGATTCCCATTTTGTTAAGACTTTGTGAAAATTTGAGAATTATTCGCATGGCCTGCATTTTTTTTTGGTTTGGTTTTTTTTTCTTGTTGTCCAATGATTGGGATTTGGAAGTACATGGATATTGACATTCATCTATTCGTTGTGTTTGCCATGTTAATGATGTTCTTGATTTTGGTAGGGTCTAGAGAACAAAGTTTTGTTCTGTTGAATTTCTTAAAGGATGTTCAGTTTCTTTGGAACTAATAGCAAGCTGAGTTATGTGTCTATAGGAAATGTATGGGTTCAGCAAGACCTTGCTCTTATTTATGTCTTTTCTTTTAGCCAAGTCCATGTTATGCTTATTATGTCTATGAAGAAGTCAGATTACTTGTTTATTTTGATTTGCAAGCTGGATTCGTTTTTAGTAGCTTTGATAGTATAGTATGATATACGAAGGACTCAAATGTGTCGTGTAATTACAAGTCTTGGACAAGTGAAAGAATGAATATCTTCATTCAAATGACTTAAATAAATTAAAGATTCATAAAAGCTCAAGGATGCTGTGTTCTGAGATGAGGAGAAGGGTAAAATTGTACTATTTTCCCTTTAACTTTATTTTAAATTCTAATTTATTTTTTTTGTCATATTAATTATTGTAACCATGTTCTATGTCTCCAATGTTATTTGCTGAAAGTGAAGATGTAGAAAATATTTGCTAGCCTTATGATTACAATCATTTTTGGATTTGAGTAGAGCTAGTTGTACTTGTGATGACTGACTAGTGGCCTGCAGCAGCAGGTAGGTTTCCATGAACCAGTGGTTCATTTCTCTTAAACGACCGATGAAGTGTTAAACTATTGGAATATTCTTTATTTATTCTTTGAGTTGAATGATGGGAGAAGCACTTGTGTGGAGAAATCCCAATGAAATGTGGCTAGAGTGGGTAAGGGCTCTACAAGTTAAAGAAGGGGTATTTATGAGTATTGGTTAATATATAAAGTAGAGAAATGGTTCGGGTTCGTATCAGAATCATTATCTTTGTAACAATGGAAACCGTCATCCCTAGTTTGCATAGAAAGTTTTCTGATTTACATGGGTAAATACATGTGTGTATGTTGTAGTTCTTTGTCTTTGACCATTTCTAAGACTGCTTCTTTTATCTGTAGCTTGCTAGGAATGAAGAAATGAGACAACTAAGGCTATTTATTGTTTTCTCTTGGTTTTTGTACATTTCAGTTGAATAAGTGTGTTAGTGTGGTATTTCTCTTCTTATTTTCCTTTTAGTCTTTTAGCCGTTGATATGTGGAGGTTGAGTAAAGGTGATTTGTTTAACTAATCTGACATGCTTGTTTAACTAAATTATGATTGCAACAGAGTTCACCAAATGGTTGAAGCAGAATTATTAGGATTAAAAAAGATAACAATAACTAAAAACAAAGTTACAGAAGAAACAAAAAAGAACTTGAATATGGGATTTGTTTGACTTTGGCATGATAATATAATCTAGGGTAAAATGCACTTACCTCCCTTGAGGTATCAAGAAATGACACTGCATCCCATTTTTTTAACCCTGTTTAAGAGATAGATCTTACAAAGTCTCTGAGGATGATAAAAGAAAAAAAAACTTTCGTTCTTCTGAGATGTCCATGCGGATAATACATTGAGACCTCAACTGAAGAGACTTCCTTTTGTTTGCCTGTTTTCCTTCCCATCCCTCCCACCTTTCTAGGTGCTTATTCCGTTGTATTATCTAGTTTCTGTTGTTCACAGTATTCAACCGTTAAACTTCAGTTTGATATGTGCAAATAATTTATTGTTTGCTTTAAGCTTTGTTAATGGATTATCATTTCTAATTAGTCTAGTCTTTTGAGTCTGTCACACAATGAAACCAATCATAAGCCTCCAATGATGATTAGAAATTATAACTTTCGTTCTTCTGAGTTGTTCATGCGGATATACATGGAGACCTGAACTGAGTAGGCCTGCCTAATGTTTTTCCTTCCCTTCCTGTTCACGTCTATGCTGCACTTATCATTTTTTTTCTGCAATGCATGTATGATGTTTATTATACTTTGCAATTCATTGAAAATTGTATTATCAAGTTCCTTGTTCCTTGTTTCATTTTATCCTTTAATTAATGTTCTCTGTTATGTCTGTTTCAGCTTTATTTGAAGTTCTTTGCAACTGAATTGCAGTTCTTCCAAAATGAGGTATTTATTCTCTTACTGTTCACTTGGTGAACTTTATTGATATTTTTGTTATAAATTTTGCAGCTCTTTGTTTTTTCCCCTATATCCTAACATCTTGTTGTTTTCTTTTCCGTGTGTTCTCTTTTTAAGCCGGCCAATGGAGGAAGATGTAAGTTCTTTTATTCTTTAAGCATATTTACTATGTAGAGTATAGATTATGATCCTTACACTGTATACTTGTGTGGCTTGTTCTTACACAACTTGGTATGCTTGAACGTCTGTTTTTTGACATTTGCATCTTTTTGCTGCATGTTTAGGTTTATGATTATGTGAATTGTGATCACATAGATGTAGCATAGCCTGCCTTGCTTAAATTTTAGTTTTACCTCTTGTCTCCACATGCATAATGAATTGGTTTCATATTAGGTGCTTTAGATATGGTTGAGTATTTAACTTAATGACTCTTTATTCTTACAGACGGTCAAGACTGAGGAAGAGGAGTTCAACACTGGACCACTCTCTGTACTCATGATGAGTGTGAAAAATAATACCCAGGTATGTTTGTTCTTAAATTACTTAGTACTGTGGTTTCTGAGGCAGGCTCAAAGGTTTTGATGTGCAATTTTGTTCAATGCAGGTACTGATTAATTGTCGGAACAACAAAAAGCTTCTTGGTCGTGTTAGGGCTTTTGATCGGCACTGCAACATGGTTCTTGAAAATGTCAGAGAAATGTGGACTGAGGTGAGCTTTGTTTCTTTGGATTTAATCCCCTTGTATTCACAATGCATGAGCTCTAATAGTTCGGAGTACAAACAGGTTCCAAAGACTGGAAAGGAAAGAAAAAGGCTCAGCCGGTCAACAAGGATAGATTCATCAGCAAAATGTTCCTCCGTGGAGATTCTGTCATCATTGTTCTTAGGAACCCCAAATGAGCTAGTATCACTATCAATCTATGAAGTAGTTGGTTCTGTAGTATTTGCCTTTTTCGCAACCTTGAATTCCTGATAACTATATGGTACAGACTTCCCTGCCCCTCAAAATTGTTGAAGTCTTGAGATGTAATATTGGCGGAGCATGTATATGGTATTTTGATTTGATGCTGTCGCATGAGAATGGTTGAAAATTTGAAACGGATTCCCATCTTTTTCAATTACGTACGTATCTGTCATCTACATCTGTCCTGAGAATGGCTGTATGGAATAGTTTTAACTCTTTTTAAGATCCTAATTTTCTTTCCTGTTATACTGTGCTAACTTCCGTTACTGCTACAAATTTAGATAGGAAGATCTGTTACCAATTTAAAGCATTTCAAGAGTGAAAATGTTAATTATGACTGTGTTATATAACAATTGAAGCATTATTCAATGACATAAGGAAATCAATGATCTTTATTATTTTCTCAATTTTTTTCTTAATTTTTTGAAGTAATTGCATTTTTGTGACTACAAGGTAACACATTATAATTTTTTGGGCGTCTGGTTATATACGGCATATTGGATTAGTTAGTATTATTTATAATATTTTCAAAATATTACAGCACATGGAGCTCGGCCAATGGGATGTAGTTTGGCCAACATAACAGAGATTGGCCAATGAGAAATTGAGCTTGGCAAATGTGAAGTTAATTAAGATTAGTTGGTCCTTGTTAAGTTAATTAAAGTTTTAATCAAGTCCTTTTTCAATTTTTTTTTATTTCGAAAGAAAATTTTGTTGAAATAATGACTGGTGGGTTAGTCTTCCCGCAATATGATAAACTTCATTCAACCGATTAGATAGTTTCAACTTCAATTCTAGCTTCACTAACCTCACCCTTACAAACTGTTTCTGTGATAAAGTTCGAAAGTTGAAATTGGCAAACATGTAAATTGAGTTAAATCGATTTGTTGAAAACTCCTATTTGTTGAAATCGAGTTAACTCGATTTTTGCAATGTGGTAGGTGAGTGATATATGAATTTAAATCGATTTCCAGAGGTGTGTACACAGACAGAGGATCGATTTAAGCGATTTGTGTTGCAATTTTCCTATTTAAATAGAATCGCTTCAAGCGAAGCTCGCACACAAATTCTGGCAAGAATTCTTCCTCCTTGCTAAGTTTACTTATATTATTGTGGTGTTTTGGTGAGGGTGAGTTAGTAAAGCAAAGAACGAAAGTTGAAACTATCTACCGCTTGAATGAAGTTGATCACATTCAGGAAGATTAGCATACCAGGTTAGTAGTTGTTTTACTTAGTTTAAGGCAATTATGGAAATTAGAAATGCCATTAGATATGTACCTTTCTGATGTAAATTAAAATAACAAACTCAATTAAATTTTGTTGGGATGTTCATAATATTCTTTTGTTCATCATCTTCTAGTAATTTTCTGCTACTAATTAATACAAAATATAAAATTTTGAAAAAGGATATGGGTTGGAAGAAGGTGGAGTTCTATTTCCTATTGACTAACATTATTTCACATTGGCAGAGCTCTATGTGCTGTTGATTGAGATTTATTTCCCTTTGGCCGAGCTCTATGTCATGTTGGGAAACTTTCCTTCCTATTGGTTGGGCTCTATTTCATAAGGGGAAGCTTCCGGTTCAGACACTCTAGTCACTAATCATGGCCTAAGGTTTTCAATGATGGGTCATCACACACTTGCCTCTTATAGCATAGAAAATATTTAATATATTGTTTGGTCTCTTAAGAGCATAGGATTTGTGTAATTTAATTTTTGAAGAATAAATATTAAATATTATGTCAATTATAAATTAAATATAATTAATTATTCAATACATGGCAATGTATGTTTTTTTTTGGCAGCTACAAAATCTTAAAAAGTAAGCATTATAATCAAATGGTGGAGCCACATCATTGATAGAGCCTTATCTGCGGCAGCGGGGTTTGACATGTTGCAGATGGTTCAGTTTGTGACTGACGGATCGCTCATCGTGCACTTGTTAGACGTGAGGAGTCGCACACGTTTCACCTACCCTACGGAGAGTGTACCATTACGCTTCAGGATGTTGCATTCCAGCTAGGGTTGCGTGTGAATGGACAGTTGCGGGTGCATTGGTTCATGGGAGAATTTTAATGGGGGCCGTAATATATGGACATTATGTCAGGAGTTGCTTGGTGTAGTCCACCCTAGAGCACATCTTTGGATTCACTATGAACCTACCTTGGTTCACAACGACATTCCACAATTTGAGAGATGAATCCTGGAGGATTAGTTATCTAGTACACTGGGCGTATATTATGATTCTCTTGGTGGGTTCTGTTCTCGGATAAGCAGGGTTCATTTGAAGTGGCTCCCCCTCTTGAGACTTTGCGAGGGCAATATAGTTAGGGTTCGCTATACTTGGAGCACTTTCCGCTCTCTATGTCGTCGTGTTAAATACAACGTCACGAGATTGGAGGGTGTTTGGCATTACAAGTCTTGGGCATGGTCAGAATGCCTGAGTTATATCGGACATCACTGTCCAATCTGCTTCCACTAGCATCGAGGTACATTTATTTGATTATATATTTTTTTAGTGTTTTTTTTTTCATGTATACAATTGTTAAATATTTTTCTTTCAGGTGAAGCGTTTTACTTGCACAACTAACACGGATCAGGGTAGCTGAGGTATAGGACAGATTAAATGCGATGCGATTGGTATTAATGGGGTAAGTTGCTTCACCATGATCTTGAGGTGTTGGTTAAGTGTTTTTTATATTTCATATTCTAATATATTATTCTCCATTATTGCAATTTAGGTGGACTCCTTATAGTCGTGATGATGTTAGGGTCGTAACCTTTATTTATTTATGAGGAGGCTCCTGTTTGGTCATCATTTCAGTGCTCGTAAATTGCTGTGATTGAGTGGCACAAGACTGATTGGGTTGTTTGATTGGTGGAGGATAGCACATGCCAAGATGCCGCTAAACATTGATTGGTTGCACGTGAAGGATGGGCGAGGGATCTTGACGCATGGTGGCCTCAGTACATGCGCCATGGCAGATGCATGTAATGACTGTAACACCCTCCTAACCACAATGCCTTACTCAGTGTTAACACGGATCTAGAAGAGTGTCACGTTTAGATGTTATCTATACTAGTCGAGAGAATGAAAATAAAGTTAATTAAGCTTATATGTTGCAAAAACTCATATATATATATATATATATGCATATCATATACAAGTTGTCAATATATACATCGCATGAAAGATAAGGTAGTCCACTAAAGAAACTATTCAATTCAATTCAAAAAACACATCCAAGTCTAGTCTAGCTGCTCAAATATTAGGGCCCAACAAAACCATGTATACATATAAATAGACCTAAACATCTCTATAAGATCGACTCCAGATGGCGGAGCCATAGCACTAAGCTACAACTACGTACATATCAACAAGTCCCTGAATATATCATATCATCCTAAAGAAAGCCGTTTGCCATCGGTAGGATGGCATCACATCCGCGGGAAATCAGAACTAGTAGAGGGTCAAAGTCTGAAGGGGAGGAGGATGATGGGGCATTCCCCAAAGAAGGTGGCGGTGCAGGTGGAGGTACAAACACAATAGGATGTGCCATGTGAAGGGGCACACCATCATAAGGGAAGGCGGGTCAAATATCCTGTAAAAGCTGAAGGCTAGCAAACGGCTGAAAATACGTATGTCGAAATTGAGAGTAAGCTACCTATAACGCCCCATTTCCCGTGTATAAATGACCGAAATGCCCCTGAGGTCATTTTACTTGGAAATCAGATCGTCCCCATCCTCAAGGGATGTTTTGTTGATTAATACGGGATTATATGTGTTATGTGTGGTAATAGAGAATTATCTTATTTTCAGTTTCGACGCTGAAATTGAGAAAACGCCCCTATAGCTGTTTGTCATCGTTCACGTGCCATAAGCCTGGACTTTACCAAAAGATTTTAAATGATGTTTATAAGTGGTTTTTGATGTTTGGCCTGGAAGGTCCAGTTTCAGTGCAAAATTACCATTTTGCCCCTAGAATAGTGTACAGTGAGCCTAATGACGCAATTAAGCAAACCTAAGCAATATTAGGCTCTAATCGAAGATTAATTTATTTCGATAATTAATCTAGAGTCAAAATAATTTATTAAGGTTAATTAGAACCTAAGATTGCTTAGTTAAACTCTAATTGCATTCTTTAATTCAAGATTCCTAGTCATGGAATCTTGAATAGTATTTTCTCTCCAATTCCTTAAATTAAGGAATTGTGCCATACCTCATTTGACTAAAAAATGAATTTAAATTGTTAATCTAGTATGACCACTTCCTAATCAAGTCTTGACAACCTTAATTAGCCAATTACCTCACCTAAACACTTGCTTACAAACTCCTAATCAAAAGCCTAATCAAAGAAACACCTAAACACATCATTAAACCACAATTACATGAACAATTTCTCCTCCCCCTTGGCTGCCGGTGGCCAAAATTCATCCTCCCATGTGTAGCACATGTTGAGTTTGTTTCACTCAAAGATCATGCCTTAAGCCATGCCTTGCCCATGCCTAGCCATGCTTTCTCCCATGCCTCACCATACTTCCATGAACAATTCTCTCTCCTCATGGAACATGAGGTCAAGGCCTCCCTCCCAATTAGCCAACATGCTTTATTTTTCTATAAATACCAAGCCTTTGAAGACTTGGTTGCTCTTTGGATCATTTGCCAAGTTCAAACATTCTTGCACTTTCTCTCATTTCCTCTCAAATTCCCTCAACTTGGCCGATTTCTTCCTTCAAGTTTCAAGAGGATTTTCCTTCTCCATTTCATCAAGAACTCAAGCTTTCTTTCATATCTCTCAAGACTTCCTTAGGTAGGGGTTTTGTTTTTATGTTTTTGCTTGTGTTCTTCAAAAGTTCTAGTTTTCTCTTGGTTTCAAACTCTTTTCCTCTTCCTTTTCTTTTCGGCCAAGAGGCCTTTTATAAAGAGAACATGAGCTTGATGATGAGGTTTCAAGATAATGACTTGTTGTTGTCATGTGAGAAACCTCTAAAGCTTGAAACAACTTGGTCTTGGACCATACATGCTTTTGATTTCTTTCCTTTTCTTGGCTTAAGTTTCGGTTCTTTCTTCCTTTTCCTTAAGGATTTCGGTTTTTCTTCCTTGGTTTGAACAAAGTTTGCTAAAAATGTTAAGTAGATCACAAAAGTTTTGTTAAGAAAATTAATCCTATGTTTTCAAAGAGCTCTAAGCTTACCCTTGCCAACCTTAAAGTTGGTCGGCCGTTCTAAGAGTTTTACTCTAGATTGAAGCCCATGAGCAATAAAATAAAGAATATGAGTAGTTCTATTTGTGTTTGTTTTGTTAAAATGTTGTATTCTTGTTTTAATCTATTTTCTTGAGCTTGATGATGAAGTTCAAAACCAAAGTCTTCTTTGAAGACTTGGTGCTAAGAACTCTAAAGCTCATCTTCCATTGTTAAGATACATATTGGGTTAAGGTTTGATGTTCCTCTAAAGTCTTGTAAGAGCTCTAGTTAAGATAAAACAAGTTGCATTCATGTTTAAGTTTATGCCTTGCATCTTATGTTTATTTTGATGCCATCACTAAACTCTAAGAATAAATAAATGAACTTGCATTATCATGTTTAAATTCTCAAGCTTGCATTTCATGTTTATATTTCAAGTCATCACTTAATCTTTAAAGATAATAATGAGGTTGCATCTCATATTTATTTTATGCTCTCACTTTACTTTCTAATGAAGAGTAAAATGAAGTGCATAGCATGTTTAAGATTATGTTATCACCTAAATACTCTAGAGCTCAAAGACTTGCCCTATGTATCTTCAAAGGGGAACTTTAATAAAAAAGAAATGGATGTGTTTTAGTATGATACAATGATGGTTTGATTTTGTAAAATGTAAGGATGATTTTCAGGAAAATGTTGGAAAACTGTTTTATGAGGTCTCAAGGTGTTTAAATAGTTTGGAATGTGTCAAAAATCATGTTTTCTCAAATTCTAGAGGTTCTGGTAATCGATTACCAGCTTATGTAATCGATTACCAAGAGGGATTTCGAAGGACTTTTGGTTCTGGTAATCGATTACCAGAGACAATGTAATCGATTACCAAGGTGTTCTTCATGCCCAGAACTGCCCTTAAAACCTTGTAATCGATTACCTGTTAGTGTAATCGATTACCCAAATGTTCTTTATTTTCAAAACGATTTAACCCTAAGTAATCGATTACCTACTATGTAATCGATTACCCAATTGTTTTAAACCCAGAATAAATTTAGCTCCTGGTAATCGATTACGAGGCACATGTAATCGATTACCAAAACATTTTTGCTCCTGAAATTGTCCAAGAGAAAACTAGTAACTCTTATGCACTTATAACATGATTTTATGTGATTGATCGTGATACATACTTTTGATTTTCTATCTTGTTGGCCACTGTATGAATTATGTTTGAGGAGTTAGAATGCGTAAGATTATGTTTGAGTAAAGTGAGGAACGATTTGACGGTTAGAAGGACTAAGTGAATAGAAATGTTTAGAACTAAAATCTTAACACCCTTAGACACAAGAATAATGATAACTTATGTTCCAGCATAATTGAGCTTAAGGAAGATGACCCATAATTAGTGTTTATGCCTAGAAGTTGAACCTAGGATTTTAGGCAAAGACGAACTTAGAAAAGAGCCTAAGGTGTAGATCTTAGAATTTCCCATAGTCGAGTAATGATCATGATGTTTAATCAATACAATGCTGATTGGATGAGTTAGTAAACATAAACGTTAAAAATAATCATAGGTAATGATCAGATCCATAATAAATGATAGGATAATTGGAATACAAGTTTAAGACCCATAAGGGCCAAAACATAAGACACCATGAGGTAGGAAGTGTGATGTGAGAATGAGATCGAGCGAGTATGCTTGTGTTATGTGTGAATGTGTTAATGTCATGAGCATGAGCTTATGAGGATTCATGATGTGATTATGTTAATATCTTAAGCATGAAATGTTATGTGTATAATTGGCATGATGATGTGATGATGTGGTATGTACGTTTAAAATGCATGAGAGTATGAAATATGAATGAGGGATATGTTATATGAGGTTCTATGGTTGCATGCTCATGTTGCATTCAGGATATGATAAGAGGAAATGATCCCATTATGACTTCCCGAGTTAAGGGTTGTATGGGTGATCCAAGAAAGAGATAAGCTAATGAGGAAATGATCCCATTATGACTTCCGAGTTAAGGGTTGTACGAGGTGATCCAAGAAGAAATATGATTCCCTCTTTTCCCCGTATAAATCTAGCGACGGCTAGTTAGGATGAGCTCATTCCTGGCGATAGGTGATTAGGAGTTTTGGTGACCATGTTAAAATCGCAGGGCCGGCATGTTGGATGGATTTTGGTGACCATGATGAGGGTGGAAAAATGGAAAAAGTTAATAAAGGAACTCACGAAGTTCAAATATGACAAAGTAAAAGACGCACATGCATATGTTTCATTGATGCTTTGATTAAGTGATAAGTGTTATCTACGTGTTGTCATGCTCAAGTATTGCCACACATACATAATATATCCGCTGCATTCATATCATCAAGACCCATGCTAAAAGAAACCCACTTCGGATAATAAGATTTGAGAAATTAAAACTGAACCTATGCATGTGTACCTCTTTCATAATGAAACCTGAAGTGGCTGAGGGCGCTTAACGATGACACTTGTGTTAAGTTGGGGAGCCTACTGAGAATCTTGTATAAGTATTCTCACCCTTTGTTCTCCATCAGTGTCGTCTCCAGACGGGATTGATGCAGTGTTCGTGATCTTCCTTGAGGTGCGGCGTAGGAATCACGTCATCTAGTCAGAGTCAGAGGGCGAGCGGAAGCATGAAGAAAAGTCTAGCCTTGTTAGCATTTTGGTTTTGCATTAGTTGTTTGGTGTAATTAATACCCTAGGTGTTCTTATATTTATAAGGGCATCGTTGTTATGTTATGAATATGATATACTATTGTAATTTATGTTATGATTATTCTATGGTTTATTCATGATTGTTATGATGACGTATATTGGTTGTTATGTTCTATGTTTAAGAGTCGGTATCTATGCGCATGCGCGGCTCGTGTTTTAAGTCTTAAATTCAAAAAGAAAAATTTAGTTATATTTTTAGTACTCGTATTTTAAAGAAAGCCAAGTCAAATTCTGAAACGAAGACGTAACCGCTAATAACTAGCCGAATGCGACTCGAGCGTATTAGGTGAAAGTTAGGGTGTTACACTACCACTTATAATGAATTAAGGGCAAGGTCATAATGTCACTCCCATTGGCGAATCAAGGAAGAATATCACGGATGACGTATGCAGATATAAACATAGTACAAAATACATACAAACATAGGGATGAGAATATTGTATAATTCTCAGGAATTCTCTTAGACATAAATAGAATAAAATCTGGAATTTCATTTATATAAGAGTTCTCATAGGACATCATGTACATAAATACTAATGTGCATAAATCATATATAGTTATATGGAAATAGTAATAGTAGTGCATTTTCTCTTGTAACCATGGAACTGATTAAGTGCATTTCTTCTTTGCATTAACATAGGGAAGACTTTAGTTCTATACCAAGTAGTATCTGAGTGGATGACTCCACAATGGATAATTTATACCTAGTGGTATCTTAGTGGACAATTCTCCAATGGGATAGGTTTGTAGGACATGAGCTCATTCCAATACGTGATTATTAGATTTCATTTTTTCCTTTTCCGAATCTCACAGTTCTATTTCTAGCCGAATTCTATCCGACTCATAATATTTATAGGGAAGTTCCTCTTTTTTCCTTCCGTTTTACCCAACATAAGCCTTGACTCTTTTACCACTATGTTAGAATAGGTACAATTGAAGTTCCTACATGCTCTTTTGTCACATATATTCACTTATCATATTTCTTTACCACTAAACCTCCAATTACATATAAATATTCATTTACAATGAAATTCTCATAAACCAATCTATAAAGTGTAAAGCATGCATTTATACTCACCATATTTGAATTAAAGGATATTATCTTATCAATTCAATACTTTTGTTCATTTCCAGCACCTTCAGATTTTTCACTTAAGTAGCAAAATTTACTTTTCATATCAAATGACCAATTCAAAAGCTACAAAAATTCTTCATGACACCTTAATGTGTCCACAAGGTACTGTAAAAAGTGCATGGTATGAATCATTCTCTAACTATGTTAACAAAATTAGACAAATTTGGAGGTTAGAAACCCCCTAATTATAGCCAACAGCCACAATTCCCAATTTTATTATCCTATCAAAATATCAAATCCTACAAAAATTTAGGATTGGACTTCAAGATGTCCTCGATACCGTGTAAAATTTTTAAAGGAAAAATCAATCATTTGCTATAGGAACAAAATTTAGCAAAATCTAGCATCAATTCCAGTTACAACAATATGATCAGCCATAGTTCTTGATTTTTTAAGGCGGTAAAGGTCTTTAACATGACCCAAGAAAAATCATAGAGTTATCTTAGGATGTTAGTTTCAACATATAATTTTTATAGCTTATAAAAATACCTACAAATGCATCAGAAAAATGTACCATTCATCCTATAACAAAATGAAAATCCAGCAATATAGTCTAAAACTCCTTTTGATAAAAATGATTTTTCAACAACACCAAACCACTTCACCAATGTATTTATATCCATGAGAAATCATACATTAGAACTAGAATTAGCAATTTTAAACAATCAAAATCTAAGAAAACACAATTTCAACAAAGATGGTTATAAAACCCTACTTTTGGAGACTAATGGATCTTGGCTCCAAGGATGTTCCAAGAATGATTTCCTTCACTTCAAAGCCCTCAAACCAACCCCAAACCCTTCCTTAGGCAGTAAGGTATGAGGTATCAATGTGAGAAATTGTGAGGAATTGAAATTTTAATTGGTTAGCTTGGTAGATATTGATGAAGGGAGTAAATTTAATGAAAGAAGTTTGTGGTTTTAGCAAGACTAGGCTAGTAATTTGAGGTTTGAATCAAGTTTTTAGCTCTTGAGAACACAAACATGTTTCTGTCTCTCTTGGCCAAAATGTTTCTTGATGGAGAGATAAGGTTGTTGTCTTGCATTTATCTTAACTTGAACCATAGATATTATGTAATGTAAATGCATAATTCTTAAAAGGAAAAGTAAGATGGATGGCTAGGGTTTAATCTTGTAAGTCAAGATTAAATCTTAGCCTTACACTAGGTTTAAATGGATATACATTATCCTTTTATAAAGATTAAACTATCTTTCGTGTTAGAAATCGCACATCGAAATCTCATCGAACGCAGGGAAATTTATTCGGGTAATTAGATATTGCTTGAAATTAAATTCTAGGTATAAAATCTTCATTTCTAACTATGTCTAACATTAACCCTATATTTTCTTAGTTTTGGGCATTTCCTGCTCTCCTCTAGGGTTTAGCTTTTGGCCGCCAGACCTGTAAACATTATTCACATTCTTTTTCTACTCATCATTGGGTCGTCCTTATCACCACTACGTCTTTCAGAATATTGAAACTCCCATTAATAAAGCTTCAATTAATTTCTGAATAACTCCAGGGTGTTACACATGTCGGGATTTGTATATTCATTACTCGTTGTCCCATGATGATCGACCATCAGTTGAGTACTTCGAGTGGTACGTGAGTGCGACTAGGTTTTTGTTAGGTCAAGAGACTAATGACCCTTAGGGAGGTTACCATACAGCCCAGGCCCAGGCTAGCACCGAATCTCCTCCAGCCACCTTATGTCCCAATCGACCTGTAGAGGCAGCGTTAAGAGGCATTTGTGTCACTTATCTTACTTATAAACCTTAGCTTTTTACAAGAGTTTTAATTTGTTGTTGATATAATTAATAAGAATTTTGATTTATTCCTTATTGTGTGATTTTGATAGAATAATTGACTATTGCATTGATTTTGGAAATAATTTGTAATTATACCCTATTGCATTTAACTTTTCTCCTTGAGTATAGTTTTGACCACAAGAACTTTGGATCAATTGCAAAATGTCAAAAGCAAGGCTGAAAACTCTCTAGAAGAAGCCTAGAGCAAAAAGGAGCGTGAAAGTCCACTCTCGGTGAGTGCAGCTCTCCATTAGTCCTCATCACTTGGTAGAGCAACAACCATCAATTTTTGGGACTCAGCATATTGTTGAGCATTGCACACTCAATGAGCGAGCTGCGGTGGTGAATAAGGGATAGTCTACTAATATGTTTTGGGCCCCAATTTAAGCTATCTTAGAAAGTGTAACACCCTAACTTTTAACCTAATATGCTCGAGTAGCATTTCGGTTAGTTATTAGTTGTTATGTCTTTGTTTCAGAACTTGACTTATCTTTCTTTAAAATACGAGTAATCAAAATAGGGCTAAATTTTTCTTTTTGAATTTAAAGCTTAAAATGCGAGCCGTGTGTGCGCATGCATTCCAATTAATACACAAAGGACAAAGTAATCATATAAACTTCATCATAGCATATATAGGTAGACCATTGAATAATCACAACACAAATCATATTAACATGCCATAATCACAACATAATAGCGATGTCCCACAAATATAAGGACACCTTAAGATACTAAACACAACAAACAAGTTGAATATACACAAGCCCAACGCTAAACATAACTATAACAAAACTAGACTAGTCTCCACGCTTCCACTGCGACCTGCTGACGGTATAACGTGATTCCTACACCCGCTTCAAGGAAGATCACGAACAATCCGCATCATTCATGTCTGGAGACGATACGGAAGAAAGAAAAGGGGTGAGAAGCTTATTCAAGATTCTCAGGAGGGTCCAACTTTAACACAAGTGTCATCGTCATCGTCCCAGCCACTTCGATTTTCATTATGAAAGAGGTGTGCATGCATAAGATTCAATTTTAAATTTCCCAAATCCTTTTATCCGAAGTAGGTGTCTTTTAGCATGGGTCTTAATGACATGAATGCAACATATATCTCATGTATGCATAGCAATACCTCGAGAGCATAAATAACACATGTAAATAACACATATCACATGATTAAATGCACAATTAGAACAATGATGTGACATATGCATATGTATCTTTTACTTTATCATGCTTGAACTCTTCGAGTTCCTTTCTTAATTTCCACCCTCATACATCATCAAAATCCAACCAACTCACTGTCCCGCAATTTTTAACTTCATCACCAAAACTCCACCTCACCGAATCGCCTAGGAATGAGCTTAATCCTAACTAGCCGTCGCTAGATTTAATATGGGGAAAATGGAGGAAAACATATTACCTTCATATCATGAGTATGCACTTCCATGTCATGAGAAATGCAACTTTCTTGGATCACCTCTCATAACCTTTAATTAGGAGTCTAGAGGATCATTTCCACATTAGCATACCATATAATGATGCAACATGAGCATGAAGTCATAGAATATCATAAAACATATCATGTTAAGATGCAAGGTCACAACCATATCATATACTTTACTTTCGCTCACATGCAATTTTGTAATATTTCAAGTAAAATCATAACATCTCGTATGCATTCCAAACAACTAATCACGTAAGATCACAATAACACATAACTTCTCAAGCACGTGGAAACATCACAACATTCTTTAATAAAGTCAGTCCACATTTTTAACTCTAAGCTATCCTCATAAGAAAATCTTTATGGTCTTAGCCACATAATGAGAAATCTTTAGATTGATGGTAAAATTAAAGAACTCAATAAAATATGTCCTTACTCAACAACATATATATACATATATATGTTTCATAAGTCAAAGTTCATCATGTAAATTAAATTGATGAGTCTTGAGCACTAGATTAATTTTTAGTGATGGCATAAGTATAAATATGTAATGCAAGCTTCATTCTTAATTTTCTAGATTAATAGCAATAAATGTAAATATGCTATGCAAAGCTTAAAATTAAATATAAGAATGCAAGCTCTAGTTTTACATCTTTAAGTTTTAGGTGATGACTTGAAAAATAAATATGCTAGACAAGAATTGTAAACATGAATGCAAGTTCAATTCTTTATTTTAGTGCTCTAGGCCTCTTAGAGTATTTACTCTAAATCACATCTCAACTTTAAGGTTGAGATAGGTTGGCTTTGAGATTAATTATTAAGTGATAACTTGGAAAGTAAATATGCTAGGCAAGGGAATATAAATATGAATGCAAGTCCATTTCTTTATTTTAGTGCTCTAGGTCTCTTAGAGTATTTACTCTAAATCACATCTCAACTTTAAGGTTGAGATAGACAGGCTTTGAGATTAATTATTAAGTGATAACTTGGAAAGTAAATATGCTAGGCAAGGAAATATAAATATGAATGCAAGTCCATTCTTTATTTTAGTGCTCTAGGCCTCTTAGAGTATTTACTCTAAATCACATCTCAACTTTAAGGTTAAGATAGATAGGCTTTGAGATTAATTATTAAGTGATAACTTGCAAAGTAAATATGCTAGGCAAGGAAATATAAATATGAATGCAAGTCTATTTCTTTATTTTAGTGCTATAGGCCTCTTAGAGTATTTACTCTAAATCACATCTCAACTTTAAGGTTGAGATAGGTAGGCTTTGAGATTAATTAATTAGATGGTAATGAAAGCGCAATACTTAAATATAAATATGCAATGCAAAGACTTGAAATATAAATATGAATGAATTTTTTTAAGTCCTAGGCTCAAGATTACCATTTTAACAACATAAGAATATCACTTGCTAAAAACTTTCATAAAAGTGGAACCTTCAAGCTTTAGAGGTCAAGTAAATGATGGTTTTACAACCAACATCCAAGATCCTCATCATCAAGCCATGGTTCCTTCATCATATAGGCCACAAGGCCAAAATCAGAAGGAAAATAAAAGGAGAGGAAGAAACCAAAATAATAGAGGAAGATTTCATCATTTTAACACCTTAAAACAAAGAAAAGAAAAGCAAACTTTTAAATCAACTCCTTACCAGAGATATTTTTCTTTGTAAGGATGGAAGCTTGGTTTTGAGATGAGATAAGAAGAACAAAATCTTCTTGAAGCTTGGGGATGAATTCAGCCAAGGAGCGGAAAAAGGAAAGAAAGGTGTGTCTTGGTTTCTTGTGCTTAGAAATGAAAAAGTTAAGTGTTTAAAGAAAGGCTTATGGTGTTGGTGTGTTGGTTTGTGTTTAGGAAATGGTGGAAGATAATGATTCTTTGGAAAGATGAAGGAGGAGTAGAAGAAGAATTCTTAGAACACAAAGAAAGGAAACCTTGAAACTTTGCACAAGTGAGCAAAACATTACAAGCTTTCCTTGGTGCCTATTTATAGAAAATGAAGCACAATGGATGTGCATCCATGGGGAAGTGGCCGACGACCTTGAAGAGAGAAGCGAAAAATATCTCTTGCAAGGTATGGTTTTGGGCATGATTCAAGGCATGGGCAAGTATGGGTAAAGGTATGGCAACCATGTTTCTTTGAGCACATTTTATTTAAAATTTTTAACAATGTGATGGATGATTTTTGGGGGAAGTGGCCGGGCATAATTAAGGCATAATGGGGCAAGAAAATGTCATTTTAATGTTGGTTTATAAGTGTGTTTAGGAGTTGATTTGGTTATGCTATGGGTTAGGAATTGTAATTTGTGTTTTAGGTGAGATAATGGGTAATTAAGGTGGTTCAAGACAACATTAAAGAGTGGTCTTGCTTGATTAATGCAAATCCACCTTTATTAGGAGGAATCTCATCATGTGACCACTTCCATGATTTAAGGAAATTGATTGGAACTTTACTATTCATGAAAATGTGACATAAAGTCTTGAAATCAAGAAAAGGATTTTAAGTTTCTCTAAGCAATCTTAGGTTCTAATTAACCTTAATTAATTATTTTGACCTAGATTAGTAATTAGAATTTACTAATATTTAATTAGAGCCTAATATTATTTAGGTTTTGCTAATCGCATTATTAGGCCTAAAATGCACTTAGCTAGGGGCAAAACGGTAATTTTCGCAAGAACCTCCCGGGACTATCCAGGCTTAACTTAACATTAAACATTACTTTAAAACCTCATTTAAAACCTTTTGGTGAAGTTTGGCTACCGGCACGTAATCGTGTTAATTAGCCACGGGTGTTTTGGTAATTTTGCGCATTAGAACTCAAAAATGAGATTCTTCTGCTCTATTAACACACATAACACATATAATCCCCTATCATCATCAAAACGTCCCCTTGAGGATGCAGAAGGGCCTCATTTTAGGGTAAAATAACCTAGGGACATTTTGGTTATTTGTACATGGGAAAAATGGAGTTCCAGAGAGTAGTATTTAAGGAATTGTTATAGACTTTTACCTTAGCTTTGGACTCACTTTTAGGTTGCCATTTTCAGTTGCTATTATTCTCTCTCTACATCTCTCTCCATCTTCTCTCTTCGTCATCTTCTTTTCAATTCTCTCTCTTAGGATTTCATTAGTGGAGGTGCTTTGTCTTGAAGATTGTGGCAAGAATCGTTACTATTATTTTCTGGTTCTTTCTTCATTGTTGTAATCCTCTAAAGATTGAGGAGTAGATTTCTTTACTAGTGCAAGAGTTTTCGAATGGATTGAGATGATGTTTGAGACCTTTTTTGATATTAAATGCATTGGTTTTCTAATGTTCTATAGTTTCTATTCCTATAATTATAGTAGTGATTGCTATAATCTTTATTGGGATAACTAAATTGAATCGTCGTTTAGGGAAACCCTTTGGGCATAAATTGATAGATCTATTAGTTTATGTTTGAGGAAGAATATTAGAATTAACTTGTCAATTGACGGTTAGGCTATAACAATTGGTTCATTAAATTAATGTGATTTCTAATTAAATTAAGATCTCGTTTATTAGTTATTTGCATGGATCAAATTCTAGAGGTCGATCGATCACTAGTAGAATTACGGTAATTTATTACTAATAGCCACCAAGTGGATTTAATATTTGGTCAATGATAATTAATTTCCAATCCTAGGAATACTTTATACTAGTGCCTTCTTTACTGTTGTTATTATCTCATTGCTATTACCTTTTACTTTGAATAGCTATAATTTAATTCTTCCAAACCCCTAATTTTCCTAACTAAATATTGAAGCCTCCTTGAGAGACGACCTAGGTTGTGCCATTTACTACTTTTTTTATGCAACTTAGCATTAAAATAAATTTCTAATTTGAGGAGGTAAGCGACAGCCTCTATTAAGCGCGTCAAGTGCCAGGTTGCATACTCCACCGGGGTATGCTGTGGACCCACATGATCTTGATGAGGGAGATTGGATGATTATTATCATGATCATGACAACTACACATAGCTTTCGCCTAAGCTTAGACATTAAGGACAACCAAAGCCTAACCACTAGACTCATCCAGGCTAAAGCTTAGAGAGCCGGGCTTACCGCCAAAATCATCCATGCCATAGCCACTAGAGTGAGCCAGAGCCCAGCCACAGGAGTTAACAGCCTAGCCAAACCCCAACCACTAGGCTTAGGGTTTTTGGGTATATCAGCCTTCTCATGCACTCAGGACAACCACAGTTTATGGGAGGTCTGGGGTCACCGTCTCATAGGTGGGGCCAACCACCAATTCATGGGAGGGCTTGACCACAAGTTCATGGGAGAGCCTAGCCACCAGTTCATTGGAGGCCCACAGCCAGTTTATGGGAGGCCCCAGCCACGCTGGATGGAGGTCCAAGCCATTAGTACATAGGGGGTCGATTTGACACCAGCTGCAGTTCCTGGGAGGGCCTAGATGCCAGTACATGGCAGCCTTTCGACACCACTCATGTGATACCCTAAGTACATGTGAGTAGTCAAGTTTCGTAGCCTCAGTACCCTGACCCACCACCAGGACTTGAATTTCACCAAGTTCTGGATTTTACGCCTCTTAGAGGGCTAGATGTTAGAGCCACATTCTTGGGATCAAAAGTCCTGGTATTTGTTCCTAAGAGGAAAATAAGTTAAAGAGTGATTTTTAATGAATTTTATGAAACCTTTAAACGTTTCGTTTTAACCCATAAGTTTAGAAAATCGTGAAAATTTCTGGATTTGAACTAAAACCCAAAATTTGGATTTTGATTGGTTGGGATTTTGATTTTTGTGATATTTTATTTGAATCAAAATGGGGGGTATTTTCTTATTTACATTTATGTTTTAAAGTTAATGGACATTAAATTAAAATTAAAAAATGTAAATAAGTGAATATTGAGATAATCCAATGCCAAATGACAGAAAAATAGAAGCTGGTGAAATTGTATATCAGTTGGATTGCTGAGCGGTCAAGTGCGTGTTTTCATGGGTTTTGGTGGTCTAGAACCGCTATCATAAGTGATGAGTTCAAGACGTGCGAAAGTGCCTTGATTGTTATAGTGGTCCCCTGAGAATGAACAGTGCCAAAACGGCATCGTTCCACTTATGGACCTCTCCCTTTTTATAAAAACCCTTCCACCTTTCCTCCCCATTTTTCGATCAAACCCGACTCTCTCTCCCAAACACCTTTCTCTCTTTTTCTCTCATCCTATTCAAGTCTAGCTCCCCCAAGTCATCAAGGTATGTGATGCGAGCTCGCTACTCGCAACAAATTAAAAATAATTTTAGTGACTGAATTGAACAAAAAATGTAGCAAGGGTGCAATCAGGTCATCTCACGTGGAAGTGTTGTAATTGATTCTGGAAAATTGGGAGGGTTTTTGGAATTGTTGAAAGTAAATTAAATTAAAAAGAATTCTAATAAGAAAAATTACCTCACAAAGGTTCCTTGGATTAAAATTGTTCAGTCATCAATTTGAAAGATAAAATCATGGTGGTGGTTGCTTCCATTAAAATGTTAACACACAACAATGGCATAATTCTACTTAACGGATATACAATCACACCCCCGCTAAGGGTTTGGCTAACATATGAACTAGTAATTCATAATCGTGATTCTATGATCCTATGCTAGTCTGAACTACCAATTATAGCAACCTAGTTTCCAATGAAATTAATTCCATCCTCACCCAATGGATAAACATTGCATAAATGGGCAATTCTTAGAAAAATGATTGCAATAATCATACAACCAATAATTAAAAGAGATGACTAAGGGAAAAGGAAACCAACCACAAAATTATATAAAGAATAGTAATCTCATGAACAATTCCAATCTTTAGTCACCCCTGTGCACGGTAAGGAAATTACTCCTCCATAGGGGGAGTTTCACAATCAAGGTTTGAAGAAAAGCTATAATTACAGCAGAAATCCAAACAAACGGTAACAAGCCTCCTACAACCTAGAGAGAGTGAAAGGGAAGAATTCTAGTCAGAGAAAATATGTCAAAACTCAAACTAAAAACTAGGTTACAAGTGTTCTTTGCATCCTGAAAAGTGTGCATCATTCCTGTTCACCAAGGAAAGGGCCTAGAAATAGGCCCAAAACGGATCGCAAGTTAAAATAGGTAATCGGAGCGAGTGCTACAACACTCATGAGCGTTCAGCGCTGACTGAACGGGTGCCACAGGTTCTCCAATTTGATGTTTTTGTCGAACGTTTCAGGGCTCACCCGAATGGTGAGCTCCTGCATCTTTTCTTCCTTAAGTCTCAACTCCTTCAGAGAGTTCCAATATTTCCTTTGACGTGTTGCACACAATCTAAGGCTCCTGTATCCAAAAACCATACTGGAAGAGACAAGTTAATTGCAACAAGGATCACTTTCTAATTATTCCTAAAAATGGTGCAATAGTCATTGATTCCTTAAAATTGTGTAATGAGGTGCAAGTTAGAATCATTATCATTTTCCTCCATAACACATAAAAAACTCATGCAAAAAGCCAAGGTATAGAAGCTAAATAAGTGGCATAAATGCCTTTTATCAAACTCCCCCACACTTAGACAATTGCATGTCCTCATGTAAGAAACTTGGATCAATGCGCAAAGACTAGACTCCTAACTTTACTAACTCTAAAAATGCATGATGCATGAAAAGTAACAATACACCAATCTAATAGACCTAGAGATATAAGCAATGAGCTTTCACACCAACAATCAAAGAGGATCTCAACAAGCAAGGCATGAGCACACAAGGTGGAATCCACATACATGATGAATGAATGAAGTACAAAAATCCTCCCAAAGTTAGTATTTGCCACTAATTCACTCAAGTGTTTTAGGATAAGATGTACACTCAAATCACCTCAAATGAAAATGCATTACCATAGGCTTGTCAGGGGTCTCATTCTCCATTCGTCACACTCACATGCATATTGAATCAAGAGGACTTGCTTTTGGTTGTAATGGGGCCTAGGTGAAGGTGGGAAAATATAAAGGCTAGTGGAGCTAAACCTCAGTCAAAGGAGAGCAAATGCATACACCAAGAGCACAAGTGCCTAAGGGTACACTTTGTCCATCTTAACACAGTTACATGCCTCTCTTTTACAATGTGGCACACCTTCAACCAAACTCTATTTTTTTTTAATTTTGTTTTAAATTTTTTTCAACCTTTTTTCTTCTTGGTGTGCTACTTACTGAATTTATTTTTGTACACATTATTCCTCCCCCACACTTAATTTGGGGCATGTCCTCATGCTTTCCCCCACACTTATGCTCAAGCACATATAAGATGCACAAATGCTCTCCTAAGCCTAAAAGGTTGGGAGTTTTCATGGTTTTCCACTTTTGGCTAAGGATGTGCTAAAATAAAAGAATGGATAGTAAGGCTCAAAGAGGCTAAACAATGGTAACATGCAAAGGATGGTTATATGGGTAAGTGGCTATAAACAAGAAAAAAAAATGCCTCAATCATATTCAAGCATGTACATGGAAACATATTTTCAAGCGAGACCCTAAGCAAGTTCTAGAATACAAATTCAAGAGGGAGACACACATGAACAAACAACGATAGCACATGATAGTCCAATCAATAGGCTCAAAATCTCACTAGTAAAAATGTATGTACTCAATCTAAATAACATAATGAATCCACCAAGCATACAATACAAAGTAGTCAATGCCAAGCAAGTCAGTAAATTGCATGTGGTGTGACCCGTGCATGTAACCTCTAAGGTGCTAGAGGAATAGTGTAGACACGCACAAAAATAAATATGATGCAAGATTCAAAACTAAAATGAAAATGAATAAAATGTAGAAAAATAAAAGAGAAAAGTAAAGAAAAACCTCACAGTGGGTTGTCTTTCACCCAGCACTTGCTTAACGTCCCTAAGTTGGACGTTAGGACCCTTATGAATGGTGTGTAGCTTCAACCCAAAAAACTCCTATCTCAGCCCCAAAATCCCTAGGGGTTTCATAGAGATATTTAGTTGGTGCCCACTAACTTTACAGCGAATCTTGGACCTTGGGTCTTCTAACTCAACGGTACCACAAGGGTGTACACGCTGACCAAGAGTGGTTCTTTCCACCTAGACCTTGACTTCCGTCATAAATTTCACTTCGGGCTCATGCAGCAAAATCTTTTGTCCCTCACAAGGCTTCTTCCCTAGAATAGGCTGGTCGTGGGGCACCTCGAAACTGATGATTGCTGCCCATATGGGGTACCATCTAAGCTCCAAAACTCTACAGCGGCAGATTCATTACATCCCATGGGAGAAGAAAAAATAGGAAATGGGGGTTGTTCATCCTTACCAAGTAAAATATTAATGCATCTTCCACTAAGAGTCAATGACATCGATGCCCAACACAGAGTATTCCTCAAAGGGGAATTTCATGGCATAGACAAACAAAATTGGGCTTTTAAGTCCTCACACTCCTTGGATAATGTACCAGCATAAACATCAATTTTGATTTTGGGTTTCAAAAAGGGTCTACCCAAAATTAATGTATGGTGGTTGGCATCAGTGTATTCTCCATCTCAAACACATAAAAATTAAGGAATATGAAATTATTTACCTTTACCAGGACATCTTCTAATACCCCTGGCTTTGTGATGCTCGTTGGCAAGCTGGATTGTAAACAGGTAGGCTTGAGTTCCCAGAGTGTTAGGACTTGTAGAGTGATTTTGGCATAACATTGATGTTAGAGCCAGAGATCAACCATGGCTTACTTGATTTGTAGGTTCCCAATGGTGTAGGGAACATTGAACATGCTCGGATCCTTATACTTGGGTGGTAGGTTGCCTGACTTGATGAAGGAGGAAGCATTCACTCCATAGTCACCTTCTCCTTCTCACCGCCCTGTAGTCTCCTCCTGTTGGTGCACAAATCCTTAAGAAATTTGGCATATTTGGGGATTTGTCTAATTGCATCCAATAGAGGAATGTTGACCTCTACCTTCAAAAAGTTTCCAAGAGATCTTTTTCTAACTCCAATTCATTGGACCTCTGGGCCTTACAACTCACTGGGAAGGCAATGGAATGGGTCTTTCTACTTGTTCTTCTGCTTGCTTTTGTTGGTGCAAGGCTTATCTGGTGCACCTCTAGCTGAACTCCTCATCCTCTGACTCTCAACCATAACCCACTGAAGGACCAATAACCTAAGGCAAAACTGTACCAGACCTCGAGTAATAGTGGAAACGTTCCTTTGGGTTGGAAGTCTGAGAAGGAATGGTGGATGCACTCCCCCTAGGATTGGGAACTCTCTAGCCTCACAATTGCATTTCCCATCTCTTGCATGGCTTGTTCCTGTTTCCTCTGTGTTTTTATCATCATTTTCATCATCTCCTCCATGGTGCATCTGGAGGGGCAGAGGGGCAGGTAGTGTAAGAGGTTGCTAAGGAAGGCAATTATGGTGCAAGTGGTTATTGGTAGACATGTAGGTAGCTCTGCTATTTTGCCTAGGGTGGAACATATTTTTGTTGCTCCTCTGATGAGTTGTCCACCTCAGATTGGGGTGATCTCTCCAACCGGGTTAATGTAATCCTGTAAGGGTTATACCCTTGCTAGTTGTTCTAACTCTGAGGTCTTCCAGGAACACATTGCTAGCAGCAACTAAGGTGGGGTCTTCTGTTGCTGTGGACATACATCAGTAGTATGGGTATTACAAGAACAAATACCACAAGTTGATTGAGGTGAAGGAACCTCCTCGACTGATTCAAGGCTGTCTGTTTTAGGAACTGGTCATCTCATCTAGTTTCCACTCCATCCTGCTATTATCCACTGGAGACACTTCACTCACATTGTGGGTATTCACACTAGCTCTGAACCCAACTCCAAGAATTCTCTGCCATGTTCTTTATCAAGGCTCTAGCCAATAGTAGTCTTGTCAACTAATGCACCCCCGCTGAGCGAGCATCAATCATGCTCCTCTCCATAACCGCAGTCCTCATGAAAAGTCCTGAATGAGAAGCTGCTCTGAAATCTGATGCTGGGGCAGTGACACAACCTCTTGAACCTCCTAGTACTCATAGAGATTCACCCTGCAGCTCGAATGCCACAAATGTCTTTCTTAATGGCAGGTCTCCTGGAGGCTGGGAAGAATTTTTCTAAGAAGATGCGTTTCATGCTAGCCTAGCTGTCAATTGTTCCATGAGGGATGTAGAATAACCAATCAATGGCTGCTCCTTCAAGGGAAACGGGAAGGCCCTTAGCTTAATTTGGTCTTCCGTTACCCTTGAGGCTTCATTGTCACACAAATCACATGAAATTGCTTAAGATGTTTGTGTGGGTCTTCCCAAATAGCCCATGGAACTTAGACAAGTGGTGCAGGAGTCCGATTTGAGCTCAAAGTCGCCTCCTTGGTCGAGGTAAATGATTCTCAAAGGTTGGTAGTTAGTCTTCCGGCAGCTAGTCTTTCATAGTCCTATTATTATCAACCATATTTCTTGAAACACTAGTAGTGGGATCAAAAAGTTCAAGAGAAAAATAAAAAGAAAAGATAAATAAAATCTAAATTAAAATGACGATTTTTTTTAAAAAAAAACAATGAAAATTAATAAACAAAAGAATTAAATTAAATAAATAAAAATGAAAATAAATAAATATATATAAAAAAAGAATTGATTAAAAACAAGAAAAGAATCAATAGCACCACTTCCAGCAATGGTGCCAAAATTTGATGTAAACGCTACACTGTAACAAATTAAAAATAATTTTAGTGACCAATTGCACCAAAAATGTAGCAAGGATGCAATCAGGTCGTCTCACGTGGAAGTGTTGTAATTGATTCTGGAAAATTGGGGGGTTTTTGGAATTGTTGAAAGCAAATTAAATTAAGAAGAATTCTAATAAGAAAAATTACCTGCACAAAGGTTCCCTTGGATTAAAATTGTTCAGTCATCAATTCGAAAGATAAAATCTTGGTAATGGTTGCTTCCATTAAAATGTTAACACACAACAATGGCATAATTCTACTTAACGGATATACAATCGCACCGCTAAGGGTTTGACTAATATATGAACTAGTAATTCACAATCGTGATTCTATGATCCTATGCTAGTTTGACTACCAATTATAGCAACCTAATTTCCAATGAAATTAATCCTACTCCCTCACCCAATGGATAAACATCACATAAATGGGCAACTCTCAAAAACGATTGCAATAATCATACAACCAATAATTAAAAGAGATAACAAAGGGAAAAGGAAACCAACCACAAAATTATATAAAGAACAATAATCTCGTGAACAATTCCAACCTTTAGTCATCCCTGAACGGTAAGGAAATTACTCCTCCATAGGGGGAGTTTCACAATCAAGGTTTGAAGAAAAGCTTAATTACAACCAGAAAAATCCAAACAAATAGTAACAAGCCTCCTAAAACCTAGAAAGAGAGAAAGGGAAGAATTATAGTCAGAAAAATATGTCAAAACTCAAACTAAAAACTAGGTTACAAGTGTTCTTTGCCTCTGAAAATGTCCAATGTCGTTCCGTTTATCAAGGAAAAGGGCCCAAAATAGGCCAAAACGGATTAGCAAGCTAAAACGAGTAATCGCATCTCCAGCGCTGGCCAGAAGGGTGCCACACAATTCTCCAATTTGATGTTTCTATTAACACTTCAGTGCTCATGGTGAGCTCCTGCATCTTTTCTTCCTTCCAGTCTCAACTCCTTCAGAAAGTTCCTAATTTGTCCTTTGACGTGTTGCACATAATCTAATGCTCCTATATAGAAAATCATACTCGAAGAGACAAGTTAATTGCAACAAGGATCACTTTTCTAATTATTCCCAAAAATGGTGCAATAGTCATTGATTCCTTAAAATTGTGTAATAAGGTGCAAGTTAAGAATCACTATCATTTCCCTCCATAACACATCAAAAACTCATGCAAAAAGCCAAGGTATAGAAGCTAAATAAGTGGCATAAATGTCTTGTATTAGTATGTTTATGTTGATAGATTTTGTCTCCATTCTTTCCATTTTTTCCATGTTATTAGTATGTGTTATTATTTTTTCTCTCATTGATGTTAAGTGGGTGTTCCCCAATGTTGTTAAAGTTGTGTTACAATAATCTAGAGATACCCATAGAGTATTCATGAGTTTAATAGTTGAAATGGCAGACATTGGTGCCATCCCTCCTCCATGGAGCTCTCCGGAGTTGTTCCCTCACGTTCCACCCCTCCAAGTGAGTGAGTTCAATCTTGTGACCCTTATTTTGGTCATTAGAGTTATTTTCCTCACATTGTAGCATTGTTGCATGATTTTAAAGATAATTTTAAAGAGATTACGAATTATTATTAGTTTTGGGTTATAAGATATTATTTTTAAAGAGCATGAATTATGTGTTTTAGAAAACCATGGGACCATGATTGATATGTTGAGTGCTATGAAAATGTTTTATATATTCATGAAACGATTTGTTGCCAAATATATGATTTAGTAAGATGTTCAGTTTGAAAGATATGTTCTTATAGATTTATAACATTGTTATGTTTTCAAGATTTAGATTTCAAGTTATGTTTTGAATATTCAATTGAGATATCTATATATGTTAGAGAAATGTGAAATAAGAGTATAACCCGTTACGAATAAATATGTTATATGATTTCCAAGTATTATGAAATTGTCATGCTCTAAGACTTGGAATTTCAAAAATTTTTTATTGAAATATCAAGTTGAGCTTTGATGAATAAAGTATGATTTAGCTTTATGAAGAAATATGCTATTATGGTTTTAGAGTTTTCATGATTTAAAACCCAAGTGTTTTGAGCTATAATTTTAAAGTTATCAAATATATGAAAAAAAAATATTAGCTTAAGATATGAATTTAGAATTTCAGTTGTATGGTACCAAGAGGTACGGAATTCAATATGATTCATAGCAGTTGCTAGATACATATTCTATGGGCTTGAAATCAGAATAACTATAAGCGGATGATCCCTTAGGCACGATTCTTATAGCTCCAGTTATGCTAAAGTAAGATTGTTAGAATTATGAGTCTAGAACTCTCATAGTACTATGAATATAAGGGTTCTTATTCACGGGCAGAACTCCACTTTTTAGTGATAAAATTTCAGTTTTGTTGATTCTATTTATTTTCATTAGTTATTATTAAACGACCATGGAAGCAACGTAGTAACAACCATGGAGGCCATGGAGGCAATATAGTAAATAGCCATAAGGCAATAGTAGTGACGCCATGGAGACAAACCTAGTAAATAGCCATGATGGCAAACTCAGGAATCGGACCTAGTTAGGTGCCCATACTTGTCCCGGGACATGGTTCGCCTAGGACCATAAGATTAGGATAGAAGCTCATGTTTGCAGGACTAGCATTACTTTTCAGTTGATAGACACAATTATTATATTTATGTACATATGCAAATGTGAAGAATGCTTGAAAGTTTGTTTATTCTTTTCATTATTATGATTATTATCATGTTTTTCTTATTGTTGTTATTATGATTTCATACTTCTTGTTGTGGTTATCCCATGAAAAGGGTATAGGTGAAAATTCATTCACTAAATTTTAGATAAACTCACCCTTCTCCTTTCTCCCATTCCAGATATGGCAAGGTTCCGGGTCTTTCCCAGGCATCTCTTCTCTAGCTCTAGAGGTCTCAGTTGGTGAGCTTCACTTTGGAGTGAAGTGCCTTTTTGTAGTCCTTAGAGTGCTCCAATGTTATTGCGGGCAAGGTCCTAAACCATATAGATGTTTTACATTTTGTTTTACCATGAATTAGATTATAAATTATTTGTATGATTATAGCTTTCATGGTTTTTAAATATGTACAAAGAGTAATTCATGTCATGACTTGACCTAGGCACGTGACCGACACGTGAGAAATGGGTTCCCACGTAAGCCTCATGACCTGTTGCTCTATATGCAAGTAACATATAAATTATTCAAAACAAAGTTTCCTTTTTCTACATACAAATCACCTGTTCTTTAAAATTCAATATAATTGAAATAATCCAAATAATCAAGTTCTGTAGTTTCATAAATGTTTTCTAAAGTTTGAATTCATAAATAAACCCCTATAAGTAACAAAATCTTATAATACAATCTAGCATGATGTATGTATGCAAAACCTAAATCATGTAGTAGTTCAAGGATCTTGTCTGCAATGTATTGGAGCACTCTAAATGAACAAGGATGCATGCTCCACCCCAAGTGAAGCTGGCCAAGCTGACACTCTATTGCGCTGAGATAAAGTCCAGCCATTGTTCTTATCTAAAAAATTAAAAGAAAGGAGAAGGGTGAGTTTTGATACCAAAATTGAGAAGTGAGTCCTCACTGGACCCCTTTATGGGACATAAAGAACAATTCATAAAATCATAATAACATCAGTAATACAAAAAAAAAGTCTTATGCAATAAGTATACGTCTATTTAGTTATGTATTCAAATTATCACTTTACCAACTCAAAAGCAATTTTCTCAATTCACTTTCATACCTGGTATCATACAAGCTCATAATAACATAGCTCCAGAGAAATAGTAATGTCTAGTCTAATCCTGTAGCCTAAGGTGCCAACATGGGCTTCACCTCAAGACTTTATTTCCCCAACACGGGCCAAGGGAAGAACATGTATTGGGCACCTAACTAGGTCCCATATCTCTCTCTATAGATTGCCCTGGCAACTTTGTACCAAGGTTAATGATCAATTCCAACCGTTAACTACTGGCTATTTCTTATCCTCTAAACTAGCTAAATAAATCCATTTAAATCTAAAAACCCTTAAAACCCTTTTAGTTCTCTGTGAGCTCTGAATATATCTTATTCTAAGCCTAACCTTAGCATAACTATGGTTGTGAAATCATGTCCAAGGGATCACTCTTTGTAGACATTTGTGATTTCTAAAGCCACAGAATATATACCTATCAACTATCTAAATCTCATGAAGATTCAAGCTCTAAAACCGTTGGTTCAATATCTAAAACATAATTCAATCTGTCACGCGCTTCATAAACTAGAAACTCAATTTCATATTATGAAATTCCTGAGTCTAAAACCATATTTCCAATCCTTTTCTCTAAATTTCATATTTGGTTATAAAACTGTAGCATATACATAAAGTAGTTCAGGAATCCATTAAAATGACCATAAAAATCTAACAGTTACATACATTATTAGTTCTGTATAAAATCAGTATAACAACCATGGTCCCATGAGTTTTACCAAAACCAAGTTTCATGCTCTAAAGTCAGGAGTTCTAAAACATATAATCCAATAGTAACCTTCAAACTTCTTATAAGTAATCTCTAAAATCAAGTAATAAACCATATTTTCATGAAAATAATTATAATGAACAACATAGAGGTCACAGATGCAAACCACTACCTGGAGATGTGAAATCTCAGAAACAACATCAACGGAACTTCTGGAGAGAAGAAATGACACCAATATCTGCCATTAGAGTGGGAGATCTCTAGATTAACCTCTAATAAACTCTATTTACATATACTACTACTAATACAATGAAAGAACTCTATTTCCCTTATAGACATGAGAATCATCCCAAGAACAAGGAGAAATTGAAGAAAAGAGAATGTAACCGAGAATTACATACCTTTAAGCTTCAAATATGAGAAATTCAAGTTAAGTTTAGGGAAAATTGAAGAAAAGTGAAGTTTTGGGGTGGAGGAGGGTGAACAAACGAAGTTTCTAGAATTGGGGGTATTTTGCATGAAAGTATGTTTTGGACCCGAAATGGGGGTTTTTATAATCCTGTTGACCACTCCAGTGCTCATCAGAGGGCATAAAAATCGTCCCTATGCAGATTCTTACTGTTCCTGACCATTGGCGCTCACAGAATATTTACATTTCTTAATTTTAAGTTAACCGTTAACTTTAAAACATAAATGTAAATAAGAAAATACCCTATTTGGATTCAAATAAAATATTAGAAAAATCAAAATCCTAACAAATCAAAATCTAATTTTTGGGTTTTAGTTCAAATTCAAGGAATCTCAAAGATTTTATAAACTTTTGGGCTAAAAACGAAAGGTTTAAAGATTTCATAAAATTCATTAAAAATCACTCTTTAACTTATTTTTCTCTAGGGAACAATTATGGGACTTTTGGGCCCAAGAAAATGATTCTATCATATAGCCCTCCAAGGGTGTGTAAGGTCAAGACTTAGTAAAATTAAGACGGAATAATAATAAGGGTAACTTGCACCCTTCTTGGTTCGAAAAATTTTTCTAACCTTTTTATTTAAAACCAGGGTATTACAATCTTCCCCCTTTAAAAGATTTGGTTCCAATGCAAATCTAAACTGACATGGCTGAAGACGAGAATAGAATACTTGACCAACATGGGTCTCATGGATGGGCCTAATTTCCTGAAACACTCTAAGATGGTACTACTTGTGTTAACTATTCTCTGGAA
Organism: Dalbergia oliveri; assembly: GCA_030441495.1. NCBI lineage: Eukaryota > Viridiplantae > Streptophyta > Magnoliopsida > Fabales > Fabaceae > Dalbergia > Dalbergia oliveri. The sequence goes on from JAMLFY010000015.1 coordinate 17,328,709, forward strand.
GGAGTGTCGTCTTAAAAGTTCCTGCTATGTTTCTCTTTCTATTGATACTATTTGCCATGTCTTGGGCGACTTTGCCTCCAAGGGCAGCCCTTTCCAATTAAGATGACAAGGGTTCTTACTCTAGTTCTTTTATTTTTTGTTTGTCATTGACTAACACTATGGGATTTATGGTTCGGTTCTTGAACTTTTCACTTCCTATACACGTGTCATGTACGGTAATCAAACCATTTTATCCATCCATATAGGAAACATACATGTCATTTGTATGCATAATTCTAGACATAGGTAATAATGAACCATAGGTACATCACATGCATCAAACAATGAACCATAGATAACATGACTTACGCTAAGAATCTTTGAAATTTCTGCTAAATTAACATGCATCAGTTACCATGTGTCACTTTTTCTCCTTGAAGCTCCCAGTCTTTTAATCCAACATTCTCAAACATAAACATATATTTCAAAACATCAAGCCATGCTCACATACCATGACAACACGTAGTCCTAAGGTATATAATATGCATCTTATTAGCCCATGAAGTCCATTAATCACCTTATCATTTTATTTCTAAGTTACATGTTAAACATGGCAAGTCCTGATTTGATCTCACTTGGAAACTTTACGTATACAATTTGAGAAAACCATATACATTCTTTGCATGGGGTTTCATAACTTCATTGAACAAGAATTCGCAAGTCAAAGCTGAAAACTAATCCATACTACAAATATAAGTGATTCACATCGGTGTATGAGATTTAGGTCAAATTAAAACATTTATACGAGAAATAAATTTATCTAGGAGCACTAAATCATTCAAGTAATTCAAGTCTATATTGGTAGAACATGTTCCTATCTTGTTTTCTTTGTTCTATGAAAGCAATCATGATAAGCAACACAAGAAAGAGGTGGTAGTTTCATTCCAATACCTAACATGGGTGAACACATGTTATTCTCTTATACCAAACTTATCTTATGTGTTTTGTAAAACTTTAACAAAACTAGTTTGAGAAATCCCTTTTTATTTCAAAATTCTGTCCAGCTTGGTCAAATGCCTTAAGTATTCATGATTCTTTCAATTATGCAAACACAATCTTCAACTCACAAGTCAATTCATAAACATAACAATTGGAAAGCATTTAAAGAGACTTGATATCAATAAGTATGATCTTTATATGTCACAAGAGCACCTAAGAAATCATTCTGTTCTTCGTTCCAAAAGTTATAATTAGCCAACATGTCCATGTGTAAAAACTACCACACCTATAAATCATATTCTATAACAAATCATAACAGCATCAATACACCTTTAGTAGGTTAAGTTAATAAAGTTACAATAAAAGCTTGAAGAACCTAAGGAATTCTATTTCTAAAGCCTCAATTTCCATTTAATTCATGTATATTATTCATTTAAACTTCCTAGTTCATGAATCTTAATGCTAACCAATTGCATGCCTGCTTCATTTAACAAAACCCTCTATGGTGAAGGTCTAGCATAGGGGAAGTTCTTTTATCTTATACTCAAAATATTTGGTAAAATAATATGTAGTCCTATCATTCTCTCTTTTAAAATCCTTAATCATCACAATGAAATCAATTGTTCATACCCTAATAAAGTTTCTAATAATTTATCCATGCTAGCTCTAATCACATAGGCATTAAAGTATTCATACTTCCAACATTTTCATATTATGCATACAACCCGAAAAACCACAAGCAACAGTCAAAGAGATCAAGAACAACCAATACACATAGTGATCAAATTCAAAATAATGTCATCCCACACACTCAAAACTAATCAAACTACCTATGTCATATTGTTAATCTCTTTCACATGCATATACCATACTCATGCCCTATTCGTATAATTCCAACATAAATAGTACAACAGTCATTATTAGAAACATGGCATGCATGATAATCACAACATGAAAATCACACAAAACAATTCTGACCTATTAGAACCAATCATCATCTTACTAATTGCCCACATTCATAACACACAAAGATACCAAGGATTCTAGAGAACTCTAATTGAACTCAGACATAATTAACTCTTCCTATAGGCCTCAAATAGCATTACGTTCATGCGAATAGCCGTGGTTCCATTCACATAAACGTGATGCCGTTTGTGGACACTTGCTCCAAGTACCATCAGGGAAACCTAATGCTTTGATACCACTTTGTCACTACACGACAGGGGTATGTGAAAAATCCGATTCCCATATAAGCCTTGTGACCTGTTGCTCTATATGCACAGTAACATATAAATTATTCAAAACAAAGTTTCCTTTTTCTACACACAAATCACTTGTTCTTTAAAGTTCAAAATAATCGAAATAATCCAAATAATCAAGTCTTTAGTTTCATAATTGTTTTCTAAAGTCTAAATTCATAAACAAACCCCTATAAGTAACAAAATCTTATAATACAATCTAGCACGACGTATGTATTCAAAACCTAAATCATGTAGTATGGTCTGGATCTTGTTGCGTGTGTGGAGCACTCTAAATGAACAAGGATGCATGCTCCACCCCAAGTGAAGCGGCCAAGCTGACATCTCCTGTGGTTGAGTAAGTCTCAAGCCATTGTTCTTATTCTAAAAAAAGTAAGAGAAAGGAGAATAGTGAGTTTTGATACCAAAACTCAAGATGAGTGAATCATCACCTGGACCCACATGGGAACATCAAAGAACAATACATAAAATCATAATAACATTAGTAATACAAAAAAAAAAATTCTTATGCAATCAAAATATTAACTTTGGTTATGTATTCAATTATAGCTTCCAACTCAAAAGCAATTTTCTCAATTCACTTCATACCTGGTATCATACAAGCTCATAATAGTATAGCTCCTAGAGAAACGTAATGTCTATGATACTATCTGTGTCATAAGGGTGCCGACATGGGCTCAATACCCTAAGACTTGTTTATGGGTGCCAAGACCCGCTTACCCTCAAGACTTTGTTTCTTCCCCAAACACGGGCCAAGGGTAGAAAATGTATTCAGGCACCTAACTAGGTCCCACATTTGTCTACTCTCTGTGAGATTGTCCTAAAGCAACTTAGTACCAAGGTTAACAATCAATTCCAGATCGTTAAGTCACTAGTTGTTTCTCTACCTTTAAGAGCTACTAAATAAATCCATTTAAATCTAAAAACCCTTAAAACCATTTTAGTTCTCTATGAGCTCTGAATCTTATCTTATTTAAACCTAAATCTTGGCATCATTCTCATTGTGAAATCATTGTATGGGATCACCTTTGTAAACATTTGTGATTTCTAAAGCCACAAAATATGTCACAGTAAAGGTATTTTTCTAAATCTCGTGAAAATTCACGGCTAAAGGATTGGTTCAAATATCTAAAACATAACTCAATCTGTAAGCGCTAATAAACTAGAAACTCAATTTCATATATGAAATTACTAAGTCTAAAAACCATATTTCCGATCCTTTTCTCTAAATTTTATATATAGTTATAAAACTGTAGCATATACATAAAGTAGTTCCAAAATCCATTAAAACGACCATAAAAATCTTTAACAATTACATACATCATCAGTTCTCATAAAATCAGTATAACAACTATGGTCCCATGAGTTTTACTAAAACCAAGGTTCATGCTCTAAAGTCAGGAGTTCTAAAACATACAATCCAATAGTAACCTTTAAACTTCTTATCCATAATCTCTAAAATCAGTAGTGAACCATATTTCATGAAAACGATTATAATGAACAACATAGAGGTCTCAAATGAAATCCACTCACCAAAAGATGAAAATCTGAACAGACATCAACGGAACTTACTAAAGAAAGAAATGACACCAATATTTTTGCCATTAGAGTGGGAGATCTCTATATAATCTCTAATAAACTCTATTTACACATATACTACACTGACACAATGAAAGAAATCTATTTCCCTCATAGACATGAGAATCATCCAAAGAGCAAGAAAATTGAAGAAAGAGAATGAAACCAAGAGAATTACATACTTTTAAGCTTCAAATATGAGAAATTCAAGTTAAGTTTGGGGGAAATTGAAGAAAATTGAAGTTTTGGAGTGGAGGAGGGTGAAAGAACAAAGTTTCTCGAGTTGGGTAGGGTATGTTTTGCATGAAAGTGTGTTTCTGGATTGATCCAGAATAAGGGTTTTTATAATCCTATTGACAGAGTTGCAACACTCACCAAAGAGCATAAAAATCGTTCCCTGCACCGCCTCCTGTCACAGAGATTCCAATGCTCACTAGAATATTTACATTTCTTAATTTTAAGTTAATGAAGATTAACTTTAAAATAAATGTAAATAAAAATACCCATCATTTGGATTTAAATATTTTAGAAAAATCAAAATCCTAACAAATCAAAATCTAATTTTGGGTTTTGTTCAAATTAGAAATCTTAAAAATTTTATAAACTTTGGGCTAAAAACAAAAAGTTTAAAGATTTCATAAAATTCATTAAAAATCATTTTTAACTTTTTTTCTCTAGGAACAATTACAGGGACTCTTCCCAAGAAAATGATTTTATTATATAGCCCTCCAAGGGCATGTAGGGTCCAACTTATAAAATTAAGAACCAAATAGACAATAAGGCTTAACTGGCACCTTTCTTGGTTCAAAAAATTTGCTAACCTTTTTATTTAAAACAGGGTATTACAATTCAGTATATGTTGTATTACTATAGATTCAAAGTTTGATTATGAAACTAATTATGATGATTTGGACTTCAAAGAGAAATTGATTTTATGTTAGATATGAAATTATGTTTGAAAATTGATTTATGATTTAAATTTTGCATATAGAGAAGCTCAGAGGTCACAAAGCTTATGTGGGTAGGATTTTTCAAGTGCAATCATGTTCCAAGTTAAGGTCGTGACAACTTCAAGGTCATGGGCCTCAGCCACAGTCCAGGCCCCGTTTTGGACCTCGCTGAGTTCCTTCCAGCGGTCCTGACCAGTTCATGTCAAATCAATTGACTCAAGGTAGCCCCGCACACTAGTTTGTTTCTAAGGTTCTATCCTATAGTGACATAGCTTGGCATTTATCATTTAGGCCCATCAGCATGAGACATATTTTAAGGTGGTGGCCCACCTTGATTAAGATGAACTCCTCGCTCTATGTGAGATACATGTGATCATTGGACAGGTGCCACCTGTTTGGTATGATGATGTATATCAACCTTCAATGGAGTAGGATCAAGAGGAAGACAAGATTAGGAGCAAGAGTAGGGACAAGATAACGTAACACCCAAAATTTATTTAAAAATTAATTTAAACTTTATTATGAGAATTTTAAAAATTTGACATTTTAGCAATGATGAGGACAATTCAATAGATGTGTAAAAGAAAACATGAATAGTACCTTGTGAGGCAGGTTCAAAACCAGCCAAAACCCTAGAACTAAGCCTAGAAATGCCCATAAGACTAGAAGAAAGGGCTAAGGTTAGAAATGGGTAAAAATGAGACTTTATACCTGGAATTAATTTCGGGCAATGTTTGATTACTCGGGTATGGTGTTTTACCTATTTGGTAAAATTTCCATATGCAATTTTTAATACCAAAATAGTTTAATCTTTATAAAAATGATAATGTCTATCATTTAGAGCCAAATGTAAGGCTAAGATTTAATATTGAATTACAAGATTAAATCCTCACCATTCATTCTTTTATTATTAGAAAGAAGTATACTTTGACTACATCATTAATATATCTAATATATCCTCACTTTACTTTGCAACATTTTTCAAGGCAAAAGCTATAATTTCATTGTTAATTGATATTTTAATTTAAACTTCTGAAAAATATTTCTTTAGATTTAATTAGAATGCATTGACAATGTAAAAAAGTTTACATTCGTTTAATCATATAATGACATATTAGCAAATATGGTTATGTTCTACCCAAGTACTTGAAAAATCATGCAAAATAGATATTTGATTGGATAAAGGTATAAAATCTTTTATATTCTGGTGCATCAAAATTAAACTCTTTTTTTATGTTATTTTATCTTGATTTTTGATAATATATAAATATTATCCTACTTGATAATCATGTAATTTTTGTAATGAAAATTATTGTTTTGGGTCTAACATGTCCATTTTTTCAAGTTTAATTTTAATGAATTGACATTGTAAAACTATTTTACACTGTAATCTAATCAAATCTTTTCATTTAATTATTTTCAAGTAGTCCGGGGTGAAACATAACCACATTTGCTAATGATTGGATAATTTATAAAACTTCTTTACACTATAGAATACATCAAAATTAATTTTTTTTATCTCATATAAATGTCATATTATACATATGAACACTCTATTTTCATCCTTGATATTTATTTCAATAATTATAATTAAGCTTATCTATAAATAAGATTTTAATTCATCTCAATAAGATCGTAAACAGAAATGTAATTTTGCATGTCAATAATGCATCCACATAAGATGAAATGAGTATTTCAAACCCAAATAGGTAGTATTCATTTATGGAAATGATGGTTAATAAATAGGACAAAATTTGGGAAAAATTATTTTAATATGGAGATTAAGTGAAAGAATAACAATAATGGAATTTAGAACAAAATTACACCCATTATAGAGTTATAAATCAAGCATAATGTGAGCTTTGGACACAAAAAAAAAAAAAAAAAAAAAATTGGTGGAGATTTATCTAGCAGGTGATGATTGTATTTTTGTTAATTTTGTAATCTCTTTTTTTTTAATCTCACTATCAGAGTTTCTTTGAAAATTAAAAAATTACTTTATCAATTTCTCACACTATGCGAGATTTGTTAGTCCACACTACCATAATTGTATTTTCAATTCCATATTACTTTATAATAAACCCAACTTTCATATTAGAAAAAATAACCACAAAATTGAGACATTATCAAAATTTAAGAATGAAATAAAAAAAAATATGTTTAGAGTCAAAATTGAAATATTGAACAATGAAAGATGAAAATAGTTATTTTTTTCTAAGAAAAATATAGTGTAAGTTCCTTATGCAAATATCCTTGATTTGAGTGATTGGATTGTTGCCAATCTAGCAATATATGCGGATATCATTTTCTATTGTAAGATTAGCGCTGCAAAGTCTTAACTCGTATTTGTCTCAAATGTACTTATGCACAATTCCACCCGTTCGCACCCCTAAAGTAATATTTACATTGGGCTTGCTAATGAGTTGTTAGCATGTTCAACATGCATGCTATGATTTTTGAGTTGCATTAATTGCATGCATTATGCTCTTACATGTGTATATTTGTGTGTGTGTGTGTGTGTGTTTGTTAGCGCCTACATGATATGTTTTTTGTTTATATGGTGATTTTTTTTAGGACTTGTACTCTACTTACATGCGCAGGCAAAGGGAATGCAAGCCTAAGGTCTATTGATGTTCCTCGTTCATCTCCAGAATCTTCCTATGTTGGTTCTTCAAAAACATGGAATGTATGTGGTAGTGGTAATGTCGTGTATTGCAAGGTGGACGGAAATGAGAAGTTTGCTTTATTTGGAGGGTGAGTATTTGTAATTTGCATAATTATGGCATGAAACTTGGAAGTTTTGTGAATAGGATGACATAACTGTTCATATAACTTATTCATTGAAACTTTTATTTGTGCTATTGCAATTAAGTTTAATTGGTTAGGTGTGTAAAATTTTTTTGATAGTTTGACTTTTGATAATTAGATGGATGCTTTTAACTTCAAGTAACATTTAGGGACGGCTTGCATGAAATAGTATGATAATTATCTCCAAGGCTAAATTACTCATTACCACCTTGTACTTTTACACTTTGGATTATCCTCCCTCTAGTTTTATTTATTTATTATTGTTGCATCCATAACCATGTCTCAACTTTGGTATAAATTGAAAATGGTAACCTTTATGTTAATTTCAAGGGGTCTCCTGTGCTTTATATCCCCCCTTAAATTTTATTTTTTAGTCACCAAACCCTTAGAAATAAAACTTGGGGAAGGGGGGATTAAGAATGTTTTGAATTGGTGTTAAAGTTGGCATTTCAACTAAGAGTAAATTTGAAGTGAAAAGAGAAAAAAAAAAAGAGGGGGTAAGTGATGTAAAAAAAAAAACAACTTGAGGTGAGTTTGAGAAAGGGTGAAAGTACATGACGCTTTGTGTAATTTACTCTTAATTTAATCCTAAATCCATTTATTTTACTTTCTATGGAGATGGATTGTGTCATTAGTTCGAGGAAGCAAAAAGTTAAAGCCACCTGTTATTATAGTTTAAAGAAGTTTCCTAAAGAGAAAAAATTAAGAAACTTGGACCTTCCTAACTACAAAAAGATGAATCGATAGATTACAATAGAGATTTACACAACGCTTTCAAGCATAATACAGCCATGTAGACAACATACAAATGGGCACTCTTTATCTTATACCTTTTGTGAATCTAAACAAGTCATCACCAACTGTATAGTTGCTTTCATAGAAAATTTAATCAGCTAGAAAAATAATGAATAAATACTTTATCTATAGGAGAGGCATTGAAGTTAATATTGGGATCTCGACAACTACACAAAGATCTAATGCCAAATCTCTAAGTCTTTACTTCACCTCCAAGTTGTTCAATTTTGTTATTAATTTTTAACTTATCTTCTCCCAATTCATCTTAAATTAGCACAATTTATTTTTTCCTCCATGCTTGATTTTACAAATTCTTTTGACCAATGCAGCCTCTAAGGACGCCTGGTATCTTTACACCTACTTGGTTTACATCTACGTTTCTAAGGAAAGATGACCATCGAAAATTCCTGGCACCAATAGCCATCAGGTAATTTTAATACATTGATTCTTCTCAAATCTAAAATAAATGAATAAACATACTATGATGTTTAATAACATATAAAATAGAATAAACAACATTTTTGGTCCTAACATTTTCAATTTGACATCAATTTAGTCCTAAAAATTTTAGTTTAGACATCAATTCAATTCTAACACTCTTTATTTCAATATCAATTTAGTCATTTAATCAAAGTTGAAATCCAACAAAATGACTAAATTAATGTGAAATAAAAATTAGGGATAAATTGATGACGACATTTTTGTTAGGACCAAAAATATTGGGTGGCCTAGTGAACGGGGTTCCCCTTTGGTGGGGTATTGAGAGGGTAGATGTTTCACAGTTTTCTTCCACCTGCACTTGCATAGTGCTCATCAAAGCCTCTCCTGCTTCCAATTTCTTCTCCATTTTGGTAGGCATTGAAGCGTTCCTACGAAAAGACGAGCTCCTGATACCAAATGTTAGGGTTGGTATGTGAATGAATGAATGAATGATTCTTTATTGAATTGGGGAACTTGACAAATACTTAAGAACCCTAGAAGTGGATACAAGGGGTAAAGGAGAATAAGAGTCCTCAAACTTATAATAGCAATATGAAAAATGACAAGACATGTTACAACCTTCACTCGTCCCTTTTTATTCTTCAACTAACTCTCTAACTACCTTTACCTCGAAAATTAGCCCTCTCCAAGTGAATTATAGCTGAACATCTTTCATAGGCCCTACATCTGGCCCACTGCTCTCCTATTCCTCTAATATATACCTTCCTATACAAGGGATCCCTAGCAAAATTTTTTGGCTTCTAGCCATGGAGGGGGTGGTTGAATGAAAAAGGAAAATGTTCTCTAAGAGGGGATTGGAAAATCCATTGTTGGGATTTAGAGCATTTTGTGGGATTTTTGCATTAGTTGCGCAACACATACTTAATCAAAGGGAATGTCCTAGATATTTTCACTTCCTTTTTCCCCTCTTCTTTCATTTTCAATTTAGCCTCCTGAAGTGTCACTTTTATGATTTTTATGGAACTTTTGTCTGAGTAAATGTTACTTCTTCCCTAATTAAGCTTCTAATGCTCTCAAGAAAAAGGTTTTCTTCTTGTGCTCTTGTGCTAGTGAAGCCACCCTTTCAAAACGAATCATCAAACTTTTCCATTGTTGTCTTCTTTTATCTTAAACGTGACTATGCATTTATCAATAAACCTTTGAAGAAAAGGGTTTTCTTCTTGTGTACTTGTGCTAGTGAAGCCACCTACTCAAACCCAATCATGAAACTTTTTCCATTGCTGTCTTCTTTTGGCTTAAGCATGACTATGTACTTATCAATAAACCTTTGGAGATGGATTCTGTGTATTGCTTGTGAATAGTTCTAGTATTCTTTTGTTCACTGATTGAGAGGTAGGGGAAGTCTCAAAATTTTAGAATTTACATACTAGAGGCTCCTCAAAATATGATTTCTTATGTTAGTAGTATATTTAAAATGAAAGCTTCACTTGTTCTAGCACTTTTTCTATTGCTTATTAATTGTGAATGATGTGATTGCATTAAGTTGTATCTTCTAATTATTATGAATTCCATCAGTTGTCATTGTTAACCTTTCTAAATGAGTTTGTTTTCTAATTATGTCCTCAAAATTTGTTAATTCAGAAAAGTTGCTAGGTTGTTTTTCTAGAAAATGCTCTAGAAGCATAAGATCCATAGTTATTCACCCTGAGCTTCATGTGGTAGCATCATGTGGTGAGCATCAGTTCTTAACTTATGCATATTTGTGAGAATAACTGGTACCTAAATGTAGGGTAGGTCCAATTGTAGAGATAGAGTTTGTTCTGTGTTTTCCCATTATACATTGGCTTTTCTGTAAGTTATAAGGGGTTTATCTTGTGCAGTCTTTGTATCACTATTTTCTTTTTTTTTTTGTAGTTTCTTTAATTTTCGGCTACCAATTTCTAATCTTCTCTTACCTTATTTACCTTGTGTGATTGCTCTTGAAATATATACAATATTTACAAGCCGTAGTTCACTTTTCTTTGGATTAAAAGTTGATTAATCATTTCCTGGTCTTATGAAAAAGAGTAAATAACTTTTTTGGTCCTAACGTTTTCAATTTGATATTAATTTGGTCATGTAACACCCTTCACACCATAAGGCTATGCTTAAGTCATAACCTTATAATGAGCAGTTGTTACTTATTATCTCTACTTGACCTTTGATGGAGTATATATATATTACATATGAGCCTGCTTTTTTCTTACAACATAAAACGCTTTCTCCTCTCATTAAATTTGAAATAGAGTCTAGGTCGTAATAAGATAGCAATACCATATAATTGTATTATATAATGGCAAAACAATCATATACATAGCTATGTCAACCCGTACCTTGGTTCACGTAGGAACTCTCCAGTCTAGGTAGGGTACTACTCAAAAACTCATTAAAAGAAAATAAAATACCTGACTAAATTCTTTATCATCAGTTCATTAAAAGCTCTGGACTGTGAGGTCAATATCAATTGAGAATCTCCACAAATAATCACCATCATAGCAATCTATGTAAAAATATAATAACAAGGAATGAGAATCAAGGATTCCTAGTAGAAAAATACCCAGTCTACTACAGTGATATCTGACATAATATTAAAATAATTAAGATATCTTCAATTTCTTTTGAAATATTTAGCTTGCTTATTCACTTTCTTGGTTAACATAGTATTATGAGTACACTTATGCTTGAGAATAAAACGTTCATAAAATTCGTAAGATAATTGCTCGGTATTATTGGTTGTATAAAGGTTTCAATAGTGAGTACCATTGTTTCTTTGACTTAACTTGGTTAGATAATTTTAAACTTAATGGTAGAACCCATAGGACTCTTCTAATATACTTCTGTGGATTCGTCCTTGCAACGATGTAACGCCGTCATGTTAACCTGATATAGTTCACTACATGGATTACGTCTATTACATCTATTTGAATAGCCTCGCTATTCTTCTCAGTACATCCCTTTTGTCATAACGATGTAATGCCGTCGTGATTACAACCTGATATAGTTTCAAGGGCGTAGCACGTCTACTACTACCCATGAATCCATGAGCTTACCATTAAGCAATTAATATTACATAAAGCGTATTTCTTCAGTTTCTTTCTTCATAAAGATCTTTAATATTTGTTTAGAAAGTCTTATGATTCTCAAGTAAAATATCTTTTTAATAGTTCTATATCTCATACTCTTGCTTTGAGATTTTCTTGAAATCTCCTTAACTCTTATGAGATTTTCTCTTGTTAAGTCTCCTAAATTCCTGTGAAACTTTTCTCTTGAAAATCTCCTGAATTTCTTATGAGATATTCTCTTTAGATCTTTTGAATTCTTATGAGATTTTCTTCAAAATCTCTTGAAGTCTTATGAGATATTCTGTTAAAAAATCTCTTGGATTCTTTTGAGATTTATTGGTAAAATCTACTAAACTTTTTATGAGATTTTGCCGGAAAACATTACGAGATTTTCTACTAAGTCTAGTAAACTTTTAGAGATTTTCTTAAAGAAAACTGTTCAACATTTGAGATTTTCCATAAAATCTACTAAACTGTTATGAGAATTTTCTATAAAATTGCTGAGCTATAATGAGATTTTCTTGTAAAGTCTTGCTAATCTTTTATGAGATTTCTTTATAGCAGAAACTTATAGGACTTCTTACCTTATAATTCTTAAAACTCTTAGGAAATTAAACCAAGTTTCTTACTTGGATTTCAAAGCTTTTCTTCTATAGATCAAAATCTCATCCTTTTCACGAAACTTTAGCATTATACTTCAAAATATCAATTTTGCATATTTTTACAAAACTATTTCTGATTATATTATTGTAAAATTTCTAGATATATCATTCTCTTTAAGGACAAAAAATCTCTTCATTTACATAGTTAAATCTCTTACATCAATTCAATCAATTCATGAGACTTTTATTCATAGCACCTTTTACATCTATCAAGTTCATATATATACATGCCCTTTGAAAATAATTTCAGATTTCACAACATAATTTCAAGCATATATCATGAATTTATTTAGCAAAAATAGTCAAACAATCACAAAGCAATAGACTAGAATCTTTCCTATCTTTCTCCAAGTATTTTGCTAAGCTTTTTTCTAGCTTTTTCTTCTCTAATTCAAGCCTCAAACCCACTTTTTCAACACCTTTTTATGCTGCTTTTTGGACATTTTTGAAGTGGAAAAACAAGGTTTTGGCAAGACTTTGATTAGAGGAAGTATTCTTGAACTAGTTTAGGTGTTTATCTAAGCATAACCTTCAAGAATATGGAGCTTTCATGGAGTTTGAAGAAGAAAAACTTGAAGAAGATGGAGGAAGAAAGAAAGGAACATGAAGGTAGGAGTGAAAACGTGAGGTTCTGTGAACCAAGAGGAAATGTTATTTCATTTCCTTTTTCCTTTTTATAAATTCCTTAACTTGGAGAGAAAGTAAGGGAATTGATATTTCCGAATCAATATGTTTTGTATTGAGTATTAGAAATATCTATATTTATTTAATTGTCATAAGTAAAAATTATTGGGATCTGATAATATCAATTATTTTTACTAGATTAAGTGTTTAATGTACCGGTAACTCTTGGATACCGATTATAACCATTTTGGTACCCGATTGATATAAAAGAAACTTTACCGGTTTAAGATATCTATTTATGCTTATCCTTATTTTATTTATGTCATTATTCTAATTATAAGGTCTCATTCTATATCTTCGATTAAAATATTATTATATTAATTTTTTAATAATATTAAATTAATTTTTTTTTTTTTCTTTTTTACAAACTCTTCATATTAATTCTGATCATAATTGTATGTGTCAGAATTTTCAAAATCCCTATAGATTATTCACAATTAATCATTTTATCACAATAATACTAAAAAACCTGGTCGTTATAGGTCCAAACAAAATTTTTTATATCCATTTAGTCCTAAAAGTTTAATTTTGACATTAATTTAGTTATTGTTAGATTTTCATTTTGATTGAATGACTAAATTGATTGAAATAAAAAATATTATGATTGAATTGATGTTAACTAAAAATTTTATGACTAAATTGATGTCAATTCTGTTCAAATTGATGTAAAAATTTTGTTAAGACCAAAAAGATTGTTTACTCTAAAAAAAATATTAATTTCCTATCATCAATTTTTTCTTTTTGTGGGTTTTTCCATAAAGTGTTATCAACTTAGTTTGTCATGCCTTTCCGCAAATCATCATATCATGATCTTTTTTCTAGGACTGGACAGCTATCTACGACTTTGGGATACAAAGATCAGTATGCTACATATTGATCATGTTGGGATATGTATACTAGGGGAAACTAAAGGATTTGATGATAATTGTCCATTCTAACCTATCTATTTTCTTTAAATATCAGATAAAGAAACCCATTGAAGCACGGGTAGTGTAATTTGGAAAAGTACCGTACAGGGTACACGGTAGGTATGGGTATGCGATGGGTACGCGTGGGTATGTACCCAGCACCCTTTCTTGTCAAAAAAAAAAAATTTGGATACATTTGGGTACAATGGGGTACGGGAGGTAACGTACCAATATGGGTACGCCGTTTACCAAAACACAGCTGTTTTGGATTTTTTTTCCTTCTCTTAACGTTATACATCCTCCAATCCCTTTAACATTTACACAGCCCTCTTCCTAAGCAAGTGCACATCACTTCTCCCTCCTCCACTTCTTCATCACCGGCGACAACCCCCCATGGTGGCGACGATCTGCGAACGACGCGGGGCAGCGATGCGACGCGCCTTGAAGTGACCTGGAGTAGCAACCTCCTCCGACCTAGCAGCGACCTTGCAGTGATGCGAACAATCCCCGGCGGCAACCCTTGTCTCGAACCCGAGTGTACGCAAACGACCAGGATCACGCGCGAACGAACTTGGAGTAGCGACCTAGAGCAACCTGGAGTAGTGAGGTAGGGGTGATATGCAACCATTTGTGCTTTCCATTTTGTATACCTTTTGATTGCTCTCTGTTTTCATATGCAACCATTTGTGCTTTACATTTCGTATACATTTCTTCTTTTAATGTGTTGTTGCTGTCATTGTTGTGTGTTCTAGACAAGAACAACTTCTAAAATTGTGCAATTATTTAAACACTTATCAGATGTTTTTACAAGGTTCAACAACTGGATCTGGTAGTGATAATGGGGGGACAGAAAATAGTAATAATGTCACTTCCTCTTTTGGTTTTTTCATATGAAATTTAGTTTTTTTTTATATATATATTGGCGTACCTTACCCCACTTTTTAAAATTTTCGTACCCCGTACCCGTCTCGTCCAGGTACGGGTACGTACCCGTGTCCGGGCAACACTGAAGAAACCCTGTTATAAAACCTATGATTTGAACCCATAAGCTTGGTTATGATTAAACATATTCTGACAAACACTCTGCTTTTTCTGTTTTGAGTTATTCCTATATGGAAGGAGTTGTGAGGATCAAATGGCCATGGAAAATATGTGTGTTGGGAAGAAACTTAGATGGATTTGTCGTGGAAACCTTTCTAAACTTGAAGTCTTGAACTAGCTAGGGTGCCCATTGACCGTTAGGATTGTTTGTAGTTGCCTTCTACTCAAAATAATTCAATATTCTTGTAGTCCTAACCATTTCTTTTTTATTTTCATTTATTGCAGGTTTTCCTTAGGTAGCATCTAATGCATGTTCTTTTTTATTCTGGCTTCATTGTTGACGGTTGGTATTTTTGTTTCTGATTTCTTAATGGGATTTTAAGATCTTCATTTTTACAGAAAAAAGGGTAAAGAAATAAAGAGAGAATACATTGAAGATCATGGGTTGTTACTGGTACTTCATGCCTGGAGTATTCCACTAGTGTTATACCTTAGCATTAATATGATGAACAACTAAAGGTTGAGAATGAAACAATGATTGGTGGGTACAGCTTTCACAGTTCATCAAGCTAAAATTCAATGTTTATCATTGTAATAACATCTGTAGAATTTAGTAGAGGGCTAAAATAGATTTGTTGTTGAATATTTGAAACTGTAACACTTTTAAAATCTTGCTTAGGTGCAATGTGAAAGGGTATGAAGATGGTAACTATGATTTTTAATTAGTATATAGTGTTGATAGCTGTAGTTTTTATGGTGCCAAATGCAAGAATTATTCAAATCTTTTTGGTATTTAGGGGTGGGAAAAAGAATTGTTCAAAATTTGCTAGGAAAAGAAAAAAGAAGTTGATGGGCTTGCGTTATTGCTCTTGACTGATTTGTATGGACATGGAGAAAGTAGGAATTGATGTGCTTCATATCTAGTAGAAGAGTAGTTAATTGTGAGAGTGATAAAAGTATACCTTGACCATTATATCTCATATAAATGGTCAAATAACAATATAAAGTCATGGTCTTAAAATGTTCATCTAATCTTTAAATAACTTTCAATGTTGATCATCTATTAATTTCGTTCTCATCTCATTTAAAAATAGCTCTCATATAATACAACTCTATATATATTATTTTTATATGAGACGTATCAAATGGGAGGAGTACTTTTATGAGGTGATAAGACCAAATTTTAGATTTATAATCATACATAGATGGTTTAAGTTAAAAGTTGTTTAAATGTCACATGATCACTTTAAAAATTCAAATGATCGTTCTAATCTTGATTATTTATATAAGATCCATTAATTAAGAATTACTCCTCCCACTTTTATATTTACTCCTCTCATTTGATCCTTTCCACATGCACATGCATGCACATGCTCACGCATATGTATACACACACAGCATGTAAAGTAGTCAATCTACTAAGAGTGATTGAATGCTTTAAATCATAAAACAACTCCATGGACAGACTTCATATTCCAGAATGCCTCACAAAGCTGCATAATAAAATAGTGGAATTCTACTATATAAGTAAGTGATAAAATCCTAGTTCAAATGTTCAAGGTTACAGGAGGTGTTTATGTTGAGCCAAGGACAATATTAGGTTGTGCATAAAATGCTCCTTCCGTATTATGTTGAGCCAAACTTATAAATTTCTTTTATTTCTCTTATTTAATTTTCCTTTTGTCTTGAGTTGCAGTTTCATTAATTTATTTTAATATTTTTATTATATAAGCAAAAATACCTCCAGGAGCAGATCCGCTAACATGCAAGGAGCAAACTGTGAGTGAGACCGTAGATGGGGAAAAGTTGAACGATCTCCTTTGAAAAGAAAAAGTGTTCTCGGAACAAAGAAACTTCAACAGATAATTTTGAAAGAAAGAAAAAATCTAAGGGAAGTGAGAACGCAAAATGTAAAGGAAATGATGGATTTTGGAATATTATAATCAAGGACAAGCAGTAAATCATTATCCAAGAAAAGAAATTGAGATGAAGGCCAGCAAAGTAAATATTTTAAATCACATTTATTAATGTATCCAAACCAATGCTTGTATAATTGATCAAAATATTATATAAATAATGGTGATTGAAATAATTTTGTTTTAATTCTTGCTGACTATGCTATAATATTTTTATAGTTTGATCATCTAAGATTTGAATATATGCTCATGTTATTCATTCTTTATACTTGTTTACTGAGTATAATCATTGTGACTAATACTATATACACTTTATTGAAAATAATATATAGTAATTCTAAAATTAATATCCTAGAGAGGGGCCAGATCTTAGCTTGATATAAATATTCTTTTAATAAATATTATCAATCATAGGGTATCTTCATTTAAACTTTGGAAAAACGTTCCGGTTTTGACTTTAGCAGAGTGCGATCCTTTTCCATCGTGGTTGTTAAATTATTCCCAGCAGCTTTGCAATTTCTCAGATTTTTTCTTTTTTAATGTTATTGAAATGCTTTTTTTTTCTTCTTCAAACAACATTTGGTTATTATAAGTGAACTTAGAGGGTCAAAAGAGATAAAAAAAATAAAAAGTTGTAAATGAAAAATTCTTCATTATTTTAATAAAGTCGTAACATGTCATCTAGGAATATGGGAATTAGGAAGATTAATTTCAACAGAAGTTTTATTTATTTTTTTTTTATAAATTTTTTACGTTAAAAGTCATGTTGAAAACAAGTTCAGTTTGACAAGAAATTTTTTTCAGCCCCTTTTTATTTGCGGATAGATGGATTTGTCATCATGTTTGATCCATTTTGATGGTCTTAATTTTGTTTAGTATACTGAGTTTATTTTAAATAAAAAAATTAAATTATTGTAAGTTTACGTTCAACTAAAATAACCATAAACAGACCTAAAATATGCATAAGACATCTATTTGCACATTTTTATAAAGAGTATAACTTAATATATATATAATAAGAATGAGGAATTTATCTGAGAGTTAAAATTTTTGTTATTTGATCTTTGTTATTTTCAAAGGTCCTTGGGTTTCATATCCATTATTTGATCCTAACATTTTTGATTATAATTTATAAACAAACTTTTATATTTTCACATCAAAATTATTTTTTTTTATAAATTATGTTTATTTGATATCATATGGAACTTTAAAACCAAGTTTAGTCATATAGTTTTGAGATTTGAAACTAATGTTTGTATTTTCGTCCAAAAAGGTCTTATTGAAATAAATTAATATATATTTTTTATGTGACAAGTTTGAATTAAAGATTAATGTTTAGCAAAGTTTTTGATTTTTTTTCAATTTTTAAAAAAAAACCAAAAAATCAAATGGAAGAAGAGTTTCTTAACAATATTTTTAAAAAAAAAAATGGCCCATTTTAAAAATTTTTAAAAACAGTTTTATAGTTTTTAAAACTCTATTTTAAAATATGGAAACGCACACCCGTAAATAAATTGATCTAAACCAGGTTCTTGGATGCTTTGTTGTGTTTTATTTTGTTGGAACCATGTAACTTCATTCACGCCATCAACAGAGACCCAGCTCCCCTATTCACCGCGACGCGAGCAGCCCTCAGATCCGTTGCGATGCGAGCAGCCCAACGCCTGGCGTACGCGACCTAGCCGCCAGATCTGCCAGTGCATGCGAGCAGCCCCAGACACCGACGCACGCGAGCAACCCCAGACGCCGGCCTACGCCACCTGCTCCCCCAGCTCCGCCTCCGCCTCCTCACGTGACCTGCTCCCCCAGCTCCGCCTCCGCATGCGACCTGCTCCCCTAGCTCTGCCTCTGCACGCGACCAAGATCTGCCTCCACCTCCACACACAACCCAGCTTCGCCGGCACACGCGAGCCAGATGCCGCCCGCGACCCAGTGAGCAGTGAGTCCTTCTCTCTCTCTTTCTCTTTCTTTTCTTTGCTTCTCTCTTGATCTGTAATGACCATTATGTGTAAAGAAGGATAATGTGCAAGATTTTGAGAGATGATTTGAGAGATTTTGTGAGATTATGTGTAAAGATGATTATGTGTAAAGAAGGATAATGTGCGCCTCTCTTGATCTGTAAAGGCCATATATGTTTTGAGAGATGGATGATAAGGTTCCCTGATTAACAATTTGCATTGAATTTGATACTAATTCTAGCACAAACCAACGCATGTATATGCAGTGGCTATGACGATGAACTAGATTGCAGTAGTATAATATTCTTTTGGATATGAAATTTGATATTTATAGGGGATTTGAATTTGCTTTGGTGGATCCTTTTGTTAGTCGATTGGACAATTAAATACAATGTGTGCAAGTGATTGTATTGTAATTTGTAATTGGATCCTGATTTGATTCTAGAGTGTGGCAGTCCTGCTGCATCTTTGTCTTATTATATATATTTATATGCCCTGCTTTGGTTAGAGATGAGATGAACCAATGATTTTTTATAGATCACTTGCAGTTTTTTATTTCCCTGTTTAGTTTGGATTACTTTGGTTTGTGGGGTGTTCTCTTTTGCTGCTTTGGATATCAGTTTTGGGCAATGTATTGATGAACCACTAAAAAAATACCTTGTCTTGCTTGCTGCTTTTCGTCACATATGATGCTTGTGTTTTTGACGGGATGAAGATTCGATTGTTATGGTTTCATTGTGGCTGTTGTGTTTGGGATTGAAGTTCTCTATGGCTACATTGTGTGTGGTTGCAGAGGTTTTGGCTATTTGTCTATGGAGATTCAAAGAGGTGCATAGGCGTAGATGTAAGGCACTGAATTGAACTTGTCAAAATTTTTGAGTTGAGCTTGTTTATGATGGATTGAAAGAGCCTGGTGCATTTTACCTCCCTTCCTTAAATTTTGATAGGTATTTTATTTCATTAAGCTATAGTGTAATCCTTTATTTTTGTAATTCAGGGGTTCATCCTTGTAATTTAACTGGGCCTATGGTGGCCGTAAGAGGTTGATGGATGTCACCATCTTGAGAATGTATGAGAAGCTCTAATGGCAATACTATTTCAGCTGGGATGAGAAGCTGCTTGCTTATGACTACAAGCCTATGGGAAGCCTATTTGCACTTTTGCATGGTCAGCTTTCTAATTCCTTATGCTTGCCTTTTTTTTCCCTTTTACCTGCTTATATATGCCTTGCTAAGGTTTTTGGTTATGACTTTGGACTTCATCAATTATGAGAATGATTACTGTGATTTACGTTCTTTTGGTTGTGAGTGTCTTTTGTGTGGAATGAATCATTGTTATGTCAATGCTTTCATTATTTTGCATTGGATCACAAAATTTGCTACTCATCTGAATTGCACATTTGTTGCTAGGCTTAAACAAATAAAAGATGGTATTACTTCCATAAACAAATTAGAGGTTCTAGTTGCATTTTTTCTTCGGCTTGGAATTTGGCTCATTTAATTTCATCAACTATTGAATCTTGTTCATTAACTTTGCTGGAACTATGTTAAAATTAAAAGAGCCTGAGCCAAAGCTTCACTTGTCACATACCATCTTATAAATGAACAACACATTCAAGTTTTTGGGATATATGTTGGGGAGCATCAATAATAAATTATGCTTATTTTTCTAGTGTTTAATGAACACTAAGCAATTTTAATTGTTTAAGGAAAAAGTAGGAAATACGAAAAAGGAAAAAGAAAGGACTTTTTTCATATCTAGCAGCTTTTGATAAGTATATAATTATATTGTGCTTTCATCATAATTTTTCTTTTGGCAGTGACTTCAATGTTGAATCATGCTTTGTAATAATCCTCTTTCTTTTGAACTTGTAGCTTCTCCAGAAGTTTAGGTGGCATCAAGCACAAGCATGAAGGGATTTTGATTTGGAAGTAACGAAGTCATTAGTTTGAAGGCATTAGTATTAGTATTGTAGCTTTTTTTTCTATAGTGATTTGAAGTAATAGCATATTTTTTTGTTCAATTGTATTTATGTCCAGATTAATATTGTGTCATAAAGGAATGTAAAATAATGGATTGGTTTTGAGTTTTGCTTCAATTGGTGATGACATTGAAGCTGAAATCAATATAAATTTATATGTGAATTCTGACAACCAACAATATTGACTGATGAATTGAAGAAAATGACAGCATGATCAAATTGGAATTGATTATATAAGAAATTGGATTTATAAATGTAAATTGACACCAAGTTGTATTAAAACTATTTTTAAAATGGGAAGTTATATTAAGACTTTATTTATTATGTATGAAAATATTATCTACAAAATATAATATTATGTTAAAATTTATCATTTATAATAATACAATTTGTTAAACAGTTTTTTTATTAATTTTAAAAGTTAGTTTTCAAAAAAATTATTCAAACAAGTTTTTATTTTTTACCATTATAAAATTATTTTTGAAGTTAAATTATCAAATAGATTTTTTGACTTTTTAAAAAATAAACTTAAACTTATTTTTAAAATAATTTTAAAAAATTTAAGGACAAAAATATTCGAGTCCATAATTTTTGTGGAGTGATCACTTGCTATTATTATTATTATTTTTTAACAACGGGGCATCAAGCCCTGATTACTTGTTACCTAACCGTCGTGATTTCGGAGTGGAGGATTCGTATTGTTTATAGGGGAGAATCGAATCAGACCTCGTTCCTAACAAAAATGAAAAAAAACCATGTTGTCCGGTCCCACATTATTGTTCAATTGAGACTAATCAAACACTTCATCTCTTATCTCTAATTATTATTGAATTGTAGTTTTCATTTGACCATGTGATTGATAGCTGGTCGGCAATGAAAGTGATGTGTGTAGCTGTACTGTAGAGAAGGGAGAGTTGGGCGTCTTGGGTCTATCCCGTTCAGTAACCATCGTCTCCTCACTGTTCCCCTTCTTCTATCTTACTGGCACTGTACAGGGCACAAATCGTTTGGTCCAAAAGTAGATACTCGTGAAGTCAAATCAACGCCAGCAGTGGATTCTTTCTGGTATCAGATTCGAACGCAGTACCAGCTTCCTTAAATACTTGAGGCTTGACACAGCAGGGTATCTATATGGACACCACCACCAAGGCTCTCATGGAACCGGGATTGGATGATGATGGGAGAGCCAAAAGAAGCGGTCTGTTACTTACCCTCTCTACATCTATCTCTGTTTCTAAGTTCGTTTGCATCTAATATTGTCATGCTAGATTCTTAATTTTCTTCAAAATTTTGATATCCAACTGCAACTAAAAAGAATAATAATTTTTGTCCAATCTTTGCACGCTATATAATTTCTTTTTTTTTTTTTCAATCTTTTATATGATTAAAACCTGAAAAGTGCTGACAAGGCTCACCATAAGTAAGTTCGGGCGACAACTTACGTATATTTTTCCGAAATTGTTGGGAATACAGAAGAAAAAGAAATTAGTGAAGATATTGGTTTTATTTATTTATTAAAATACTTTTCTGGCATCGTTATCGGCAACCTTATTTGCAATTTACGTTGAAAAAATGTTAAAGGCGATATTCCGACACTCGTAATTTTTGGCTCTAGTAAAAGAGTTTTACTTATTGTTTAATGAAAAATGCTAGATATCTAAAATTTTTCAAAAAATAAGTGCCAGATGTGCTATAAGTAAAAATCCTTGGATGAAGAATCGAGTTCTATCACTATATTTAATCCAATCATTATCATCTATTATATGCAAAACTTCTTATCATCTTATTCTGGTAGTTTAGCATTATTTTTGTTTAATTATGTATTGTCATCTTAGTAATATGATTGACTAATCTCTCTCACTTGAAAGATGATACAAATAGAAATATTTGAGTGAATGGAACTTTTAAAATTTGGGATCAAAATTAAAACTATACTTTTTCAGTGTAGATACCTTTTTAAGTCAAGTATTTATGGCTTTTTTTTTTTGCTGATAATTTTGGTGCTTTTTCTTTACCATAAATAGTTACGTAGATAGTTATTAGCCTTTTTGTTGCGTAATTATTTTACTTTTTGTGACTTAACGGGGGGTCAAAGACACAAAAGAATAACAACATAGCTGACAACTAAACTACAGCATGACTAGGAAACCAAGTTCCCACCATATCCAAAAGAGTAAAGTTAACGAGAGTTACCGGGCACTTGCTGAAAAACAATGCAGCCAAGTCCAAGTAGAGAGCCCCTTGCCAAAAATTGAGTGAGCTAAACGTTCCAGTCATTGCTGATGATCATGGCCACAAGGGTATTGGTTGCACAATCATTCTTAGTAAACTGCAAAGCACAAAGTGAATCAATATCCAAGATGATCAGTACAAGTCCTAGTTGTTTACGATTACAAAGACCATACCAAACACTCTCACTTCAGCATGTGCGATTGAGCACAAACCACCCTTACCACCATCTTTTAAAAACCAATCCATTTCAGTTAACTTTAAGTTGGCCATGAGGTGGTTCCTTCCACCTAGATTTATATATGCAGGTTCCCTTTAGTGATGTCGTTTCATATATGAAGTTGGCAATTCCACCTTTCCTCAATTCTTATATGAAATATGTGCTGCACAGTGTGTCCAAGACAAATGAGGTCTCCATGCTTCTAGAACTTTCTAGTCCCCTTTAGAAACAATTAGCACTACATAGTCGTCTCCAACATATTCCAGGAACTTAATAAATTAAGTTTAGTAGAGCAGCTAGCTAGGAAATTTATCAAATTTCAATTTTTGTTGGTCCATCCAATGCACCATCAAACCAGTGTAGTCAAAGACGCCAAAGCCGTGCCTAAGAGTACGTTTGTGAGTTTGGGTTTTTGAGGAAAAAAATGGAAGGGGAGGGGAGGACTTGTAGTGTAATATTAGTCCTCCCTCCCCACCCTCCTCCGTTTCCTTCAAAATCTAAACTCACAAACATATTCTTAAGCTAAGGTGAGGTGAGAAAAGCCCCAAGGCCTTTCTTCACACTGCCTCTCCAATGAGGCACAAGCTTATAGCATCTTTCAGCGAGAAAAGCCCCCTAAGCCCTAACGTCTTAAGGCATTAGGCAAGTGCCTTTACTAAATGCCAGTTTCATTGGTCTATTAAATGTTAACAAGAATATTCTTTATTTAAAAGTGGCACACTCAACGAATAGTAGCCAGGACGCTTCATGTTAGGGCTGTTTTACCCGATTGCTTTAGCCATTCTTCAAAAGAATCCATAGCATTAACTTTGTATGGAATTCCTGCTTGATAAACAAACCTACCAATATATTAATGCCCCATATCATTCTTTTACCTTGCCATATCATTTATGTTGACTTGCCCCAACTTTCCTTCCTTTTCAAGTTTGCATTTGCACTAGCAACTATTATGATTTATTGAGCATAAGCTGAACATATGTTGTTGCTTGCTTTTTGTTTTCAGGGAATGTGTTGACAGCTGCTACACACATTGTAACTGTGGTGATTGGGGCAGGGGTTCTAGCTCTAGCATGGGCCTTGGCCCAGCTTGGATGGATAGCTGGTATAGCAATTATGCTGTCCTTCTCTGCCATCTCCATGTTGACTTACAATTTCGTAGCAGATTGCTATAGATTTCCAGACCCTGTCACTGGCAAGAGAAATTACACTTACATGCAGGCTGTCAAGGCATACTTGGGTATTCTACACCTACCTCATTTAATTCATGTGTCTCTTAAGTGTTTTGGTCAGAGTTTGCTACTGATTAGTTGTCAAATAAATGTATATTGTGAAATTGATAATCAGTAAGGTACTTGATAATTAATCAATATATGAATTGAAAAATCACGGGACCTGTAACAACTCTCCCAAGTCATGCATCTAAATATGTCTATGGCCTATTTTGGATGTTTTAGATTTTAATTAGTTCCATATTTGTATTTGATAATAGGGGGAACCATGCATGTGCTTTGTGGATTGGTCCTATATACGAAGCTTGCTGGGATAACAGTGGGCTACACAATAACTTCATCCACATGTTTGGTGTACGTTATTCCTCTAGGAAGTTATTATGACTTTGACTTATTGTAAATATATTAATATGCAAAGAGATGACTGAGTTCCATTTTTACTCGTTAAATTACTTTATAGGTCTTATATTTTCTGATGATTTTTAATGAGGCCCCTAACTGTTTTGTGATTGGATTCCAATTACTTCACAAATTTCTAATTTGGTCTGTGTGATTAGAACATCATTATAACAGTATGTTTGGTTGGGAAGTGGAAATAGGAGTAAAAATTTTCTAGATGAGTGAACTGATTAGGGAATTTTTACCCTCATTTTACTCCCCTACTAAAAATATCTTAAATTTAGATTTTACTTCTCAAAGGGTTCCCTTTAGAGGGGAATTGAAGGATTTTAACAATTGATAAGAAAATTAAGGGAGTGGATTATAATAATCCATATTTTGTTATGCGTGTGCATATGTATTATATCATAATATAAACTGCTTATTCTCTTATTTCTTATCAGTGGTTGAGATCCATCACTTTTCTCAGAAAGTGAACATCCAAGCACTAGAGAACTTCATTCCTAAATTATTTAACATTGGGCTAAATCTAGGTACTCAATAGTTTCAAAGAATTCTATCTGTTTAGAGTATCATTCCTTTATAAATTTATAATGGTGCTTTATTGGTAAGGATTTCATCAATAGTTTTGAAACTCTGGAAATCTAATTTAAAACTTTTAAAATATCAATACCGAAATCCCGAAATAGTATAGGAACCTACAAATTAAACTTGTACCTTTCTCTGGTTTTTGACGATGTATGTGTTGTGGCAGAGCAATAAAGAAAGCAATTTGCTTCCACAGAAGAGGACATCAAGCTTATTGCAAGTTTTCTAATAATCCTTTCACGATCGGTTTTGGGGTCTTGCAAATTTTCTTGTCCCAAATCCCAAACTTCCATGAGCTGACATGGCTTTCAACCGTTGCTGCTATCACCTCTTTTGGTTATGCACTAATTGCTAGTGGCCTTTCTCTGTCGCTTATCGTCACAGGTAGTTTTCACTATTATTTTATTAAAAAATACTCACCACTAGTACAGAACTTTAATTGTGGATGTGGCTATTATCTCTATATATAAGCATACATTCATGCTTTCCATCTAGAATTAGTGTTCAACACTATTCAATGGGCTTGTTGGATCAACTAGCCACAAGACAACTAATTTTTGATATATTGTGGTGCCTCAAAACAATGCCTTCATAGGGGAGTGTGTGTTATTCACTTTTAACTATAATGGTGTGTTTGATTGAGAGGTAAAATTGGAGAGAAATTTTTTATAAATAAACTTCATGTGTAAAATTGCATATGAAACCCATCCATGAAAATTTCACCCTCATTTTTATCTCATAACCAAACTCATCTTAGTGTATTATTATTCAAAATTGAGAGCAATGATTAACCCAAAAAGTTCAAATTATTGGACGTGGACAATGTCAAGGCCCACCTATTGATGTCTCGCTTTCTAAATAGAATCCCACATGGCATTATCAAAATAACAGGATTTGCTTATGCAATCAGAAATACAAGATGTCTATTATTTATTACTCATGGATGTTTGGCTGTGTGCAGGAAAAGGAGAGGCAACAAGTGTAATCGGAGCCAAAGTAGGGGCAGAACTATCTGTAGAAGATAAAGTTTGGAGGGTTTCCAGTTCAATGGGAAACATAGCACTTGCTTCCACTTATGCTACAGTTATTTACGATATAATGGTAAAAACACACAATTCACTTATTATGATTCATTTTTCTGAGAAGCTGAAATCAAAGAAAGAGATGCAGCTGCTATAGCAAATTGGAATTACGAGTAGTTACATTGAATCCGATTATTTTGTGGTTTGTATAGGACACATTAAAGTCGCCTCCACCAGAAAATAAACAGATGAAAAAAGCTAACGTCTTGGGGGTCACAGCAATGACAATACTATTCCTACTCTGCAGTGCCCTTGGCTATGCTGCTTTTGGTGATCACACACCAGGGAACATCTTAACTGGATTTTACGAGCCTTTCTGGTTGGTTGCCCTCGGGAACACCTTCGTTGTAATCCACATGGTTGGAGCATATCAGGTTAGAACAGTTGTTAAAATTTTAAGAGTAAACGACTTTTTTGTCTTAACATTTGACATCACTTTTATCCTAACCAAACTTTTACCATCAATTTAATCATAATATTTTTAATTTTGACGTAAATTTAATTCTAACAGAATTTTTTAGTTCAATTTGGTCCTAACAATTTTAATTTTGACATCAATTTAGTCATAATATTTTTTATTTGACATCAATTTAGTCATTTAAAGTTGAAATCCAATAAAATGATTAAATTGATGTCAAAATTAAAATGTTATAACTAAATTGATATAAACAATTTTATTAGGACCAAATTAATGTCAAATTGAAAATGTTGAGGCTCAAATGATTGTTTACTCAAAATTTAATAAATCATAATTTAACTAGAAGTGTTTTACTCTTACATTGATTATCTCAAAAGTCTTCCATATTGTGCATTTGATTAGTTGAGTGTAAAACTCTTTTACATTAATGGTGTATCAAAATTAATATAAATATAAATATGATATAACAGAGCCTATGACATCGCTTGATCCATATAGTCAATTCCACTTAGTGAGATATGGCTTTGTTGTTGTTGTTGTTGTTGTTGTAGTGTATCAAAATTGATCCCTAAGGGAATGTTTGGTTAGAAATGAAAATAAAGGTAAAATTTTCATGCATAGAACTTAATCATGAAAAATTTTAACACATAGAACTCAATCATGAAAAATTTATCTTCATTTTTACCTTTCACCAAATATACATAGTTAATTATCCAATTGTAAGGATTTAATTTGGATAATATCAAAATTAAACTCTAAATTAATACTAACTTCTATATTATTTTGGTTGAACTATGATGTCTAATATATGTCACAAATCAATATATGACAGGTGCTGGGACAACCATTCTTTCGTATAGTCGAAATGGGTGCTAACATGGCGTGGCCGGAATCAGATTTCATAAACAAGGAACATCCAATCAAGATGGGCAAGGTAACCATCAATTTCAACCTGTTCAGGCTAGTTTGGAGAACAATATTTGTGATAGTGTCCACAATTCTTGCAATGGCAATGCCTTTCTTCAATGAGATCCTTTCCCTGCTTGGAGCAATTGGGTTCTGGCCTCTCGTTGTCTTCTTCCCCATACAAATGCACATTGCTCAGAGACATATAAAGAAATTAACATTGAAGTGGTGCATGCTCCAACTTTTGAGCTTTGTGTGCTTCCTTATTTCCGTGGCTGCTATAGTTGGTTCAATTCATGGAATCATCAAGAATCTCCACAAATAC
This sequence comes from Dalbergia oliveri, assembly GCA_030441495.1. Taxonomy (NCBI): domain Eukaryota; kingdom Viridiplantae; phylum Streptophyta; class Magnoliopsida; order Fabales; family Fabaceae; genus Dalbergia; species Dalbergia oliveri. The sequence goes on from JAMLFY010000015.1 coordinate 17,357,165, forward strand.
AAAATCTTCATGTATAGACAATAGCCTGTTAGGCGACCAAATAGGTAAATTAAATGCACCTAATGTGTCGAGCTCCGAGGAAATCGTATCTATGTTCCATTAGTGCTTAGCTTATTGAGTGATTTTGTCATCAATTTGGTTTGGTCCGAGAATAAGAACAGGGTTAAAAATTTATAAATAAAATATATGAATAAAACTATACGAAAGTTTATTCATAAATATTTTTAACTAATTACAAGTTGATACAAAGATAACGGTTGATGTTTTATGGATTTATGCGTTGACCACATATCGCATTTCTTGATTTCTAGTTTTTGCCCAATTTATGGTATTTATTCTAAGATGCTATATTCTTAAACTCTCTCGAGTTATTGTAAATTCCCAAATCAATTAACTGGTTATCAACAATTAAAGACGTGAAGCACAAAAACTTAATCATTAATATTAAAAGAAAAATCAATATTCATCCACAAGTAAAATTTCATAAAGTAGAATCCATCAATGCCCTTGCAAGAGGGTCTTAGTTCATGATAAAAGAAAAATAAACGAGTAAACAGAAAAATAAAATGCCATAGAAAGCCAAACTCTAGAAACTCGGATTGAGGTTAAACAAGCATCTTTTGTCTTTGCGCTGAGCTCTTGAATCATTGAATTTTCGCGTTAGCTCTCTAGGATTGTCGCTTTGTGTGTGGGAGTGTCTAACTATGTTTAAAGTGTTTACCTTTTGTAGGCCACACCACATGCCCCCTTCACTAGAAGTATCCCAGGCTGCAAAGTCGACGGCATTGAGCTACAGCACAAGTTGTCGCCCAACCCATTAAAATAAAACAAAGTTGCATTCTATTTCACGAGCTAGAGCATGTTGGCCAGGACAATTCTTCCCTTTTATAACTCCTCTCTTGATCGATACTTGCATTCTTGAGTGTAGCTAATTTAAACAAAAGCAGTCTAACTAGAAGATAACTACACCAAGATAACTAACTAAAAAGACATAAAACACAACAAACCTATGTATCTAAAGTCTGAATCTAAATAAAACAAAACAAAAGACAACTCACTAGGGAGTTATCGAGAGTCTATAACACGAATTTGGATTTTAGGGAGAAAACGTGAAAGCAGAGTAATGGTGATGAAAGTGCTATTGATTCATTGATTCCAAAGGAATAAGAACACTATATTTAGAACTACAATGCTAAGGCTAAAACTATTGTATCTTAGAAATCTATAAAAAAAAAGTGCTGTACACTATACAAAAGGAATCCAATGCTAACAACCAGGACACCTCATCCTAATTCTATAACAAATTCTACAGCTCATCCCTCTTCTAGAAGTTTATAGCCGTGGGGAAACATCTCTGTGTAATTCATCATGTTTGATATCTTTTATTTGGGCTAATAGTACAGTAGTCTTGGTGTGTTGGGCTTGTGTTTTGGTTTGGGCTTGGTTTTCGTCTGTTAGCCCGCCACAAGCTAGAGGTTGACCCAAGATGAGCAAAAAGTCTTGGAGGTAAGGCCTTTGTAGACATGTCAGCAAGCTGGTTTTGTGATGAAATGATAAGACCCAGCTTGTGCCTTTTCTCTGACCAGATGACAATCAATTTCCAAATGCTTTGTTATTTCATTGATAGTGTTGCTATTTTGACATTCAATTATCTCAAACATCCAAATCCCCATTCATAATATACACAATCACAACTATTTTTTTTCAACTATTTTCTTTTCATTCCTCATCTCACATTTTGCAACGTTGCACCGTGTCAAAATATCATTCTCTCTCATAAAATACAAGATTGGCAGCACTGTATAGTGCACTTTGATTATCACAACATAGCACAGGTGGTTTGGAACAAGAAATCTTTAAATCATTTAATAAATTAACCGGTGCAAACTCACATTTGGTGGAGGCAAGTGCAAGATATTCTGCCTTAGAAGAAGATCGGGATACTGTGCTCTGGTTCTTCGTTTTCCATGAGATTAAAGAACTGCTGATGAAGCAGCAGTAGCCGGTTATTGAGCGTCGGGAATCAGGATAGCATGCCCAATCCGCATCGCTGAAACCAAGTAATTGGAGGAGAATCGCATTGAAATAGTAAACCTTTGCCAGGGCACCCCTTGAGATAGCGTAACACACACACTGCAGCAACAAGATGGGCCTTTGTTGGTTTGGCCATAAATTGACTTAGTTACTGTGTGGCATAGGAGATATTAGGATGTGTGGTGGTAAGGTATAGAAGCCGGCCAACTAATCTACGATAAGAGAGAATATCATTTAGAGGTTCACTGGAGTCTTGATGAAGACGCTGATTGCTGTCCATTGGTGTTGAACAGGGTTCGCAACCTAAGAGTCCAAAACCATGAAGAGGATCCAAATAGTATTTTCTTTGACATCGATAAATTCCATCAGAAGAGTAAGCTACCTCAATGCCTAGAAAATACTTAAAAGAGTGCCAAGATCTTCAATTCAAACCTTTGATATTGGTCATCTCAGCAATAGAATTGCCAATAAGACAATGTCATCAACATAAAGAATCAAGGAAGTAAATTCAGAATTATAAGCTTTGATAAAAGGCTGTGATCAACCTGGGCCTGCTGATACCCAAGAAATAAGCAAAAAGGACAGCTTTTTCATACTATTTTCTACTGGCTTGCTTCAAGCCATAGAGAGACTTGAGGAGCTTGCAGCATTTGGATGGTTTAGAAACTTCAACAGCAGGGGGTATGACCATGTACACATCCTCTGAGAGCTCACCATGCAAAAAAGCATTGTTAACATCAAGCTGTAGAATACTCCACCGATTAATGGATGCTAAAGCGAGAACAACTCTGATGGTGCCATTTTGAAAACAGGGAGAAGGTTTCAAAGTAATCTACTCCTTCCGTTTGAGAAAAACCCTTTGCCATGAGACGAGATTTGTAGCGCTCGACAGAGCCATCTGGCTTTCTTTTGATTCAACAAACCCATTTGCAACGTATAGGTTTAACAGACAGAGGAATATCAACAACGCATCAGGTGTTGTTCAGCTTCAGGGCCTTAATCTCAGCTTGCATCACATCCTTCCAACAAGCATGTTTACTGGCTTCCTTATAAATTTGTGGCTCGGAATCAGTGGATAAGGACATCGAATAATGACGGTGAGCAGTGGAAAACCGATTGTAAGACAAAACAAAATTAAAAGGGTAATGACAAGCTGATGATGATTGATTCGGCTCTTGAAGGGACATGTTACCAAGGAAGAAAATATTGACCAAACGTTAAAACCAAAAGCTTAGTTTAAAAGTTTAGACAACAGCTTCAAATAGAAGTTAATTGGAATATAATAAAAAATATATATAAATATATGCATATGATTAATTAGAATATAAATAAATATATTAAATTATTAACATTAACATAATCAACAAAAAATATTCATAGATCTATAAATATAAACATAATCCATATAAAATTTCTTTAGTCTTAGCTTACAACACGATCACAAAGTATTTGAAAACAAATATTTGTTAGCGAGCGAGGTTTATGGTGGGCATGTAAATGACGGAAAAGGAGAATAATAACCCAATAATTTTTATTATTGCCCTTCTTTGATTCTATTTTTTTTTTTTACTCTTCTAGCCTCCATAAGATAGTAATATTTAAACTTTGAAAAAAAAATAAAAAAATTTTTAAAAAAATCAAACCAGTTCAACAGTCCAATTCATCGATTTTCCCCTTTAACCTTTCACCATTTTGACTTTCTTGATTTTTGAAACTTAATTGGACTAGTCAGGGAACCAATTCCCAATTGAATTTCGACCAGCTAGTCCTATTTTCTCTTCCATGCATGTTACAATAACATGTTACAATAGTAGTCAACAAGATGGGCCAGTGGTCACGTTTGACAAGTGGAGTGGCATTGACGAAAGGTGATGGATGAAGTTAAGGTTGGGGACAGTGGGTGTATCACCCAAATTTTTTACCTAGTATGCTTGAGTAGCATTGTGATAATTATTCATTGTTATGCTTTTGTCTCGTAACTTAATTTATTGTTCTTTAAAATATGGATAATAAAAACATGACTAAAATTTTTTTAATATAAAAACCAAGACGTGAACCACGTATATGCATAAATGTCTGTTAAAATACACATAATAGTTCATTGTAGCCCTGATGCTTCGTAGCTATTGCGGTCTTGATACAATTGCATTACAATTATGTAGCCAATTTATATGAAAATGTATCATATCACAATTATGATCCGATATGATTGTGTTGCAGACCGCGACCACAATATTGTGACCCAATCACGTGATGAAGTCGTAATTTAAAACCTAGAGAGAGGCCCACTGTGATTTGGAGTTCTTTTTCCTGACTACTCATGAACAAAACGATGGGTAGGCTCTTGTGCACTAGAAATGTGGAAAAATAAAAATCTGGGAGTGTGTGAGTGTCACGGGATCGCGATGGGACGCGAAAATATATGTTAAAATTTGGAGTCGCCACCAAGTTTATTTAAATTGGGAAAACATGGAAAAATCCGCTTTATTAAAAATTGGTCTTTGAAAGGATTGAGCTTGAGTCGGTTATGCATAGGGAAGGGTAAGATTTTAGTCTTACGCACCCCTAATACACGTCCTTAGACGGTACCTTAATTAATTTGTACAAATTATTAATAACCTTTCAAAATATTCATTTTTATATTTTTATTTACAACAAAATTTTAAAAAAATAAATTGAGGAACACCAAGCTGTCACAACTGGTGTTAAAAACATGTGTTAACAAACGTCGGTTAAATTAACATTTTTATTCAAAATACAATATTTCACAAATAAGTAACAAATTTAAACTAAATATATAAAGATGAAAACCTCTTATGAATTATAAATATTTACAAATAAGATAAAAATTTATTTTGATATTTTTTGCAAAAATAAAATAAAATATAAAAAGAGAACATGCTTTTAAAGGAAATTTGAAACATCAAGCTCAACTTAGATGTCCAGAATATTCGAGTTAACAAGTCCTGGCTAAATTAACTTTTTTATTTGAAGTAAAATATTTTCTAAAGAAATGAAAATTAAATGAAATAAAATATCTCGTAAAAAAAAACTCATGAAAAATTTACAATTAAGACAAAAATTATAAATATTAGATTTTGACTTGACAGGGGAATCGCCTCTACGTATTTTCCTGCAATGGGGAATTCAAAGTCACGTAATTTTTAGAAAATGAGAATGTGAATTAATTGGTTTTAATTAAAAGAGAATAAAAATGTGTTGACTATTTTTAAATTTTTTAGAAATGAATTTTCATTATTGAATGGAAGGAAAATATTTTTTATAAGCTCTAAATTCAACAACACTTCCAAAATTAATTCATAAATAGAGATACACAACACATAAACATATACAATAATTAAAGTAATAATAAAATTAATTTATGAGCACAATTACACAATTAATTTAAACACAACACAAAAACATATGAAATGATGAAACTGAAAAAATCTAATTATTATTTTTTATTTTTAACCTTTTTACTAAACGTTAAATTCACTCAAAAGAAATAATTAAACCACTTTTCTATTTTGTTTTGCATAATCAAAATACTCAAAGATTTATTTTGAACCAAATTATATAAAACTTCCTTTTTATTATTTAGATCAAAACGATCCAAACCCAACAAATAAAGCCCAATGTACTAAAAACATAAAACAAACAATGATTAACTAAACAAATCTAAACCCAAACAAACTCAAGATCTATCCAACCTAAAAAAAAAACTAAATAAATAAAAAATATAACAATAATAATAATAATAATAATAATAATAATAATAATATCATAATAATATAATTTCCTAATTTCATTTGCTACATTTACCCTTCTTTACCTTAACACACACACACACGATAACCTCTCACTCTCACTAACCCACACACACACATTCACACGGACACACACATGACACACTTAAACACATTTTCACACACTAAAAGGAGAAAACAATTAAAGGAAAGAACCTAGAGAGGATGAATAGAGAGAAGCAAAAGAGAGAGAGAGAAATAGAGAGAGAAATCTTGAATGAGAGAGAGAGGAAGAGCGCGAGCATGAGGAAAGGGGAAGCGCTCGCCGCGCGGGCGGCCAGCCGCGAATCGCCGCATGAGGAGGAAGCCGGAGGCGAGCCCTGCGGTCGATCTCCTCGGCACGGCCGGGCGGGTGGCGAGCGGCGCACGGGAAAGGAGACTACCACGATGGTGGTGCTGCTGGAGATCGCGGCGTGTGGCGTTCCCTTTGCGCGGAGCTGAGATCACCAAGCATGGGTGCCGCGAGATGTTGGAGGCAGCGGCTGGGTTCGCGATCTCCGAGTGGCTAGCGATGGTTGTGCGATGGAGAAAGCGGGAGGGGGGTGGTCCGCGGATCGCGGGTCTCAGGAAGATCGCTCGGGCGCGAGGAGGGCTTTTGTGCGAGGTGGTGCGGAGGAGAGGGATGGTGGCTTGAGGGGCCGATCCGCGGTTGCTACACGCGGGACGAGAAGGAAGCGCGACGCGCGGCCCAGGCCGAGACCCGCGCGCCCGGTGTGCGGGGAGGAAGTGGACGTGTCTGGACTTGGCGGCGCGGTCGACGTGGCTTGAAGCAAGTCCGTGTGGCGGTGGCGAGATGGTGCGCCCGTTTCGGAGGGTGATGATGGAAGTTCGCGCGGAAAGAAGGAAGAAGGGCTACCATGGCGACTGGCTGGTCCCTTGCAGATGATGATGGTGGTGGTTCGTGGTGGTTTTGAAGGCAAAGGCAGGGGTGATGATTTTTTTATGATATTGATACTAAGCAAAATACCTATTCTTGCCGATGTTTTATTCTTCCTCTTCTTGGGTTGTTGTTCTTTCTTTTCTTCTGCTGGATTGTCTTTCTGATGTATCTATGTGTATTCTTGTGTTTTTAAACTGATGGTTCCTTGTGATAATGGTAATGGTGGTTATTGGTGATGGTGATGAGTGAATGGAAATGTGGATTTTTTTGGCCATGGTCTGTATCTTTTTAGGTTCCGTCCTCCTCTCCTTTGGCTTCCATGGGGGTTGTTGAACTCCCCTCCGTTTTTGTATCCAGCTCATCCACCACCGAAAGGAAACTTGTCCTTTGCAATGAGGGAGCGGATCTGCATCATGGTGTCTCCCAACATGATAGTCCGTGACCAACCCTTGGCAGGAATAGGAGTCCGTGACTCCTCCCCTTCTTTTTATTTTATTTTTTACTGTTATTTTTAATAGAAAAAGACATAAGCATGGGCTTGAAACAAAAATGCAATTGGATTGGGTTGAAATGGACAAAAGACAAACAGACTGCAAAAAGAAATTTTGGGTACCAAATTAATTGAACTCTCTTTTTTTAGTTTGGAGACAAATAAAAAAACCAACAGAAAACTTCTTTTTTTTCACATTTTTCAAGAGAAATTAGATATAATAAATTATGCAAATTTTGGATTTTTGTTTAATAGGTCGGACAAAATGAGTGTTCACAGTTGCCCCTCTTTATTCATTTCTTATAAGAGAATATGAAAAGCTCTTCATATTATCTTCATAAGGAATGGATAAAGACATGAACCTTGATTTTGTTTGGCAATGCATGAAATACAAATGCAAAAAAGATTGAATTCTAACTTTGGAAAAAGTCTAAACATTCAAGAAGATCACATGCAAACTATGCAAAGAAAAGAAACTAAACTAATTTGACACAAATTCACAAATGACAAGAAATGTAAAAACCAACGGAATTAACATGAACTCAAAAGCCGATGGGGGTCAGTAAATTAAAAGTCGACGGCTCAGGAAATTTGAAAATCTTGCAACCAATTGGATACGGGTTAACAAGTGACAGGAAATTAAAAAGGTGGCAATCTAAGGTGACAGGAATGTAAATTGGTGGCAATCTAGGCCGAGGAATGTAAGTTGGCAATCTAGGCCGACTGAAGTAAATTGGTGGAATCTGAGGCAACAGGAAAGTAAATGGCAATCTAGGCGACAGGAATGTAAATTGGCAATCTTAGGCCGATGAAAGTAAATTGGTGGCAATCTTAGGATGACTGGAAAGTAAATTGGCAATCTAGGCCAACTGAAATGTAAATTTGGCAATTCTGAGGCCGCTGGAAAGTAAATTGGCAATCTGAGCCGATAGGAAAAATAAAGTGGCAATCTGAGGCCAACTGAAAAGTAAATGGTGGCAATATGAGGCCGAGAAAATAAATTGGCAATCTGAGGCCGACTGAAAAATAAAGTGGCAATCTGAGGCCGACTGAAAATAAATTGGAATCTGAGGCCAACTGAATGTAAATGGTGGCAATCTGAGGCCGACTGGAAGGTAAATGGTGGCAATCTGAGGCCGACAAGAAAAGTTAATGGTGGCAATCTGAGGCCAGGAAAAGTAAATGGTGGAAATCTAGGCCGCTGAAAAATAAGTGGCAATCTGAGGCCGACTGAAATGTAAATTGGCAATCTGGCCACTGAAAAAAATAAAGTGGCAATCTGAGGCCGACTGAAATGTAAATTGGCAATCTGAGGTCGCAAGAAAAAGTAAAGTGGCAATCTAGGCCGACTGAAAAATAAAGTGGCAATTTGAGGCCGACTGAAATGTAAATTGGTGGCAATTGAGGCCGACTGAAAATAAATTGGCAATCTAGGCCGAGGAAAAATAAAGTGGCAATCTGAGGCCAATGAAAAGTAAATGGTGGCAATCTTAGAACAGGAATATAAATGGTGGCAATCTGAGGCCAACATGAAATAAATTGCACTGAAAACAATGATTTGCATTGCTCTTTCTTTTTTGGTTATATGCAAAAGTTATGAATTTATCACCTACTTGTTATTTAGACATATTCTTGAAGAACTAACTACCCAAATCAAGCAAGCCTCGAGGAAGACTTTAATCGATCAAACTCGTAATTCTTGAGCTGGACTTTCTGCACAAGTAAAGCTTTCTTTTCTTCTCTAACTTTACCCACTTCTTTCCATTCTTTCTTCTCTTCCCTTTTCCCTTTTTAAGGATGATGATTGCTTTTCTGCAAGCTTAATTAAAGCTTCTGAATTCTCTTGGTGTGATGCTAGTCATTGATGTATTGCTATAAACATTGTTAGGTTGTATAATTTAAACTTAAATATATCCTACTTGAGACATCGTAAATAAACATGCATTCAAAGAGAAAGTGGAAGAATTAACTGAATGGACATATTTATTGCTTGGTGTATTGGATGACAAAATATTTGGAAAGAGACAACCACAAAAATGAAGATAGGATTGTGAAAGACATGAAAATTTTGCCAAGTTTGGGTTCTTTGTGGCTCATTCAATTGATTTCGCAGCAAATTGGATGCTATAACCATTGCTTCCATTGTTGAGCCTTCAATCTTTCCTTTCTTAATTCCCCAAACTGCCCCAGCTTCAGCCTAGCTTGCTTTGCTCAGAGGATAAACTCTTCAGAAAATTGCCCAGTGTAGATTGCTTGAGATGATGCTTTGCTCTAACTTTTGCTTAGGCCGTCTTTCGAGTTTTCGACCAACGAGCTCTTTTTTTTTGTTTTGCCCTAATTTTTGCTTAGGTCGCTCTTTCAAGTTTTCAACCTAACGGGTATTTTCCTCTTTTTTTTTTTTTTAAAGCATCTTTTCAAGCATAAAACTTTTGATCATGTTGATTGGTTTAGGCAATTCTTGCCCATCCATGTTTTGCAAAATCAATGCCCCACCTGAGAGCGCTTGTTTGACAATGTAAGGACCCTCATAACTCGGAGCCCATTTTCCCATGCGTCCTCCTGGTTCGGGAGAATTTTCTTAGAACCAAATCTCCGGATAAAAATCTCTAGGACGAACTTTCTTGTTAAAAGCTTTGGCCATCCTACTTTGGTACAATTGGCCATGACAAATAGCTGCCAATCTTCTTTCTTCTATCATGTTCAACTTTTACATCGAGTCTTCACCCATTCAGATTCCTCTAGCTCAGCCTCCATTAGAACCCTTAATGAGGATTTCCACTTCTATGGGATACAGCTTCTGTTCCATATACCAATGAGAAGGGAGTCATCCCTGTGCTCGATCGTATATGGTACGATATGCATGTAAAGCATACGGCAGCATCTCATGCCAATCTTTGTAATTTACCACCATTTTGGCGATGATTTTCTTGATGTTTTTATTTGCGCCTCAACCGCGCCATTCATCTGAGGTCTGTAAGGAGTTGAGTTGTGGTGCTTGATTTTGAAAGTCTTGAAAAATTTCTGAACTTCGGCACCATTGAGATTAGGAGCATTGTCTGTGATGATTCTTCTGGAATTCCATATCTAGATAATGTCCCTTTTGATGAATCTAATAAACACCTTCTGTGTGATGCTGGCATATGAAGCAGCTTCCACCCACTTAGTGAAATAGTCTATTGCCACCAAAATGAAGCGATGACCATTGGATGCTTGGGATTAATTGGGCCGATCACATCCATGCCCCACATCGAGAAAGGCCAGGGAGATACCATGTTGTGTAATGGAACTGGAGGAGCATTGACTCGGTCTGCATATATTTGGCATTTGTGGCACTTTCGAACATGATTGATACAGTCATTCTCCATGGTGGACCAGTAATAACCACTTCTTAGGATTTTGCGTGCCATCATGTGTCCATTGGCATGAGTTCGCAAATTCCTTCATGGACTTCAGTCATGATTATTCGAGCTTCATGAGCATCTACACATCTAAGGAGAGTGGTGTCATGATTCCTCTTGTAAAGGACTTCACCATTCAGGAAAAAGGACATAGCCAGTCGTCGGATTGTCTTCTTGCTTATCTCATTTGCCCCAGCTGGGTATTCTCCCTTTTGAATATCCTGCTTGATATCATGATACCATGGTTGACCGTTGGTTCAGCCTCTACATTACCACAGGATCCTGGTTCATCTTGTACCTCTACATGGATAGGTTGGACATTGTGGACTTCCAATTTAGTCATTACAGCCAAAGTTGCCAATGCATCCGCATATTGGTTCTTGTCTCGAGTTAAGTGAGAAAATGATATATCATCAAAGTGCTCAATTAGTCGAGACAAGTGCTTTTGATAAGGTACCAATTTGGGATCCTTTGTACGCCATTGTCCATTAACTTGGTAGATTATGAGTGCCGAATCTCCAAAGACTTTTAGTTCTTTGATTCCCAAGTCAATTGCCACTTGCAAACCATTTGCACATGCCTCATACTCTGCAATGTTGTTGGTACATTCAAAATCTAATTTGATGGAGACTGTGTACTGTTTTCCAGCTGGTGATACTACAAGCTTCTACTCCACATCCATTCATGTTGACAGCCCCATCAAAGTACATCTTCCATGTATTCTCCTCTTCTACATCTTCTTTTTCCACCACCAATACCTCGTTATCAGGAAACTCAGCCGTGGTGGGTTGTCCATCCTCCAAAGGGTTTTCAGCTAAGTGATCAGCAATTGCACCTCCTTTGACAGACTTTTGAGTCATATACTTGATATCAAATTCTCGCAATCACTTGCCACTTTGACATCCTCAATGACACATGAGGACTATCAAATATGTATCTTAATGGATCCATTTGAGAGATTAACCAAGTAGTGTAGTATAACATGTATTGTCTTAACCTTTTAGAGGCCCATGCTAATGCACACAAGTCTTCTCAATTGCCAAATAGCGGATTCACAGTCATTAAACTTCTTGCTCAGATAATAAATAGCTTGTTCCTTCTTTCCATACTCATCATATTGTCCCAACATTGCCCCAAGTGACGTGGGCAACACTGAGGTACAATATTAGAGAACGACCTGGTATAGGTGGGGTCAAACTGGAGGTTTTATTAAATAAGCCTTTATTTTGTCAAAGGCTTCTTGGCATTCTTCATTCCATTCTCCAGGTTGATGTTTTCGTAACGGCTTGAATATCGGCTCACAAGTGCTAGTCAAATTGGCAATGAATCTAGCAATGTAGTTGAGTCTTCCAAGAAAACTTCTCACTTCCTTTTCGGTTCGGGAGCTGGCATCTCTGTATCGCCTTTACTTTATTTGGATCTACCTTTATCCCCTCTCCTGACAATGAATCCGAGTAATTTCCCTGTAGATGCTCCAAAGACACATTTATTCGATTTAGCCGGGCTTATATTTCTGAGCCTTTCGAACAATTTTTGTAGAACTGTTACATGACTTTCTCCTTCTTTAGACTTGGCGACCATGTCATCCACATACACTTCAATCTCTTTATGCATCATGTCATGGAATAATGCAACCATGGCACGTTGGTAGGTGGCAGGCATTTTTCAATCCGAATGGCATGACATAGCAGAATGTTCCCCAGGCGTTATGAAAGTAGTTTTTCCTTTGTCGTGAACGTCCATGGGAATCTGATTATACCCTGAGTACCCATCCATAAATGAAAAACGGTGATTTCCAGCTGTATTATCAACTAGGACATCAATGTGAGGGAGTGGAAAATCGTCTTTTGGACTAGCTTTGTTTAGATCCCGATAATCCACGCACATTCTAACTTTTCCATCCTTTTTAGGCACGGGCACAATGTTAGCTACCCAGTCAGTGTGTCTTGACACCTCCAAAAATCCGGCCTCTAGCGTTTAGTCACCTCCTCTTTTATTTTCAATGACATTTCAGGCCGCATCCTTCTCAACTTTTGCTTTTCGGTTCAGCTCCGCATATAAAGGGATCTTATGTGAAGCTATTTCTGGATCCAGCCCTGGCATATCATGGTAGGACCACGCAAAGACATCCAGGTATTCCTTGAACAATGCAATCATTTCTAAGCGTTCTGGATTTTCCACTATTTTCAGCTCCTTTTTCTCTTCTTCATGCCCATGTTAATCAGCTCGATCACCTCATTGTCTAAGTCAAATCCCTTTTCTGTATGTTCCAGGAAGTCTGAAAATTGCCCAACAATTTCTTGATCTTCATCAGATTCATGGCTATCACAATCAATTGCAGCAAGAGAACCAATTGACGAGCTTTCAAATTCCCTTTCATGAGGCAAAATTTCTATAGCATTTAGATTCCTGGAAAGCAATTGTGGTGGGTTGGAAGGCCAAAATAAATAGTGGAAAAGTGCAAAGTAAAATAAGAAAAATAAAAATTAATGAGCTAAAAATGATGATAAAGAGAAAGCAAATAGATGACTGAAACAAGGAGAATGAAAGACACCAAGAAATATAAAAAATGCGGGAATAAGAAATAAAGATGCTGAATAAACACACAAGTTTATTTATGATGTCTTCAAGTAGCATAAATAAAAGCATAAATAGTCTTTCCTGATACAACACAAATAATTACTTTGCAGCAATAACATCAATCACTGGTTCAGCTTCAGCCATCAGCATTTCATCATTGTTGGCAGCATAAATCTTGTTGCTTCTTCAGTTGTCTCCATGTCCAAGGTGTTGATGGTGAGACGGTAGCAAGGGGAATGAACTTTTCCACCTGTAATCACTTCAGCTTGACTAGGAAATGTCTCCTTCAAGTGAGGGATCTGTTTTATTTTCTTCTCATGTTTCTCTTGTTGAAGGGCCATGGCATCCATTTCCTCTTCTAACGGTGCATTATATCCCAATCCAAATCGATTAGGTTTCTTGGAAACCTATAGGTACTCTAATACCTTGCAATTGTGGTCCTAACCCCTTACCATGTAGGTATCCATTCTTAGCCATGATATGAGCCACTATTTGATTAACATTCTGCATTATGGATCCATTGCATTCATATCCAGGCTTCACTAACTCCAGGCTATGCCACAAGTTATTGTCTATCGACTCCACATTCTCCACATATGGTAGTGAGACTGGTTTGGATACAATGATGTCCCTTTCTCCATGGATTGTGACAACTGATCCATTCTCAATATATTTAACCTTTTGATGCAAGGTTGAAGGGACAACACCGATATCATTAATCCACGGTCTTCCTAGCAACATGTTATAATCTGAGCCAATCTCCATCACCTGGAATAACACTTGTGATTTGCTTGGCCCAATCTCTAGTGGCAACACCACCTCACCTAGAATGTTTTTCGTAGCTCCATCAAAAGCTTTTACAACCATCACTTGAGGTGATATATCATCCACACTCATTGATAGTTGTTTCAAAGTGAACATTGGTAATATATTTAACCCTGATCCTCCATCAATAAGGACTCTAGGCACTATGTGGCCTTTGCATTTGAGGGTTATATGTAGCGCTTGTGGGTTAGCCCATGATACCACTTCTTCATCTAAGAATGTGATCATATTGACACGTTTCACCGGGTCCACTATATTTATCATGTTCTCCAATGAAATGTCGGGCTTGACATAGGCTTCTTTCAGGACCTTCAATATTGCCTTTTGATGAGATTAGAGGACAAGATTAGTGACAGAAGATATTCTAGCAGGAGTCTTCTTTAATTGTTCCAGAATATCATACTCGCTCTGTTTCATGATTTTAAGAACTCTTCTTCCTCCTCTTCTTTTCTTTTCTTCCTGACTCTGAACCTTTTTCAACACTCCCTTCATCAACAAATTTCCCTTTTTCCAACTCCTTGGGTCCATACACCCTTCCACTTCTTGTTATTCCTTTTACCTCCATGACATGGTCACTTCCTCACCTCCTTGAGCTTTTGAGGTTTCCCCTATATCACTTTTCATTTCAACCTTGGTCTCATAATTCCAAGGTACGACATGTGTGTCCTCATACACAAAGGGTGTCGGTTTCTTCAGTGATCACTACCTTTTCTGGTTTTGGTGCCTGATTAAGCGGAGGCACTCGAAGTACAAAACGCTCGATCACATTCACCTCCTCAAAGACATTTTGCTTTTTTTTGCTTGTATAACACCCAAGTTAAGCAATCCCTGTACATGAACCTTGAAATCCCAACAGTCCTCAATATCATGCCCCAACTTCCACAATGGTATGCACAACTTGATTCCGCATCATATTTCTCATTCTCCTTTATTGTCAGAGTAGTGCTATTGTAACCAGCCTCCTTCAAGCCGATAAAAATTTTCTGCATAGGGGTTTGAAGATTCAAAACCTTCTTGATCAGTGGTTCTTCTACCTCCAAAGCATTTACTCGACCTCCTCCTTCATGATTTGGAATTGGATTATGGACAATATCTGGTTTTGACTCCTCTTGAAAATCCAGCCTCCCACAAGCAATTAGCTTCTTCACTGCCGTCTTGAAACCTTCACAATCCTCAATGGAATGTCCTGCTATGTCCATATGATATTTGCAAGTTAAGTTTGGGTTATACCAAGCTGGGTATGGTGGTTCTAATGGACGCACAGGATATGCCGAGATGAGATGAGCATCAACTAGTCGTTGAAAAAGATCAGCATTTGAGATGGATAGTTTCGGGAAAGGTGGTAAGTTTAGGAATCGAGAACGACTTTGGTTTTGGGTATTAGGCCGTGGTGTTGTGGTATTTGGGTGATTCTGAGGATGTATGGTTGGGTTGTAGGTGTATGTTGGGCGAGCTGGTTGGTATGGGCGTATATGGATGTTATTGACTTGAGGTTGGGGGTATGGAATTGTATTTGCATTTGGAGTGACTTGGTATAGTGGGTAAGGAGAGATGGATGGTATTTGGGGTCTTGGCGTGTCGAGGTATATCTTGGAATGAAAGATTGCTGACCTTGCACATAACTTACTTCCGCCTCTTTCCTAGGCGGAATCCTCTTCTCGTGTCCTCATTGCACATAGGAAGTTTCCAGCTTTGGCCAAACTCTCAATTCTTTCACCTACGGTCACTAGCTCAGAAAAATCTTTGTATGCTCCTCCTGCCATTGTCCCAATATAAGGAGATCCTAAGGTCCCCAAAAAGTACGAACACATTTCAGAAGGGATAAGTGGGGTTGCACCTAGCAGCTAAAATTCTCCATCTTTGAGCATATTGTTTAAACGACTCTTCCTTCTTCCTTTGCATTGTGCTCAATTGCTCACGCGTGGGTGCTATTTCCATGTTGAACTTGTACTGACTCATGAATTGATCAACCAAATCTCTCCAACGGAAATTTTAGAATGGTCTAACTGGATATACCATTCTAAAGCAGGACCAATTAAGCTTTCATGGAAAAAGCTAATGAGAAACTTCTCATCTTTGGACCATATTGCCATTTTAGTACAGTAACTCTTCAAATGGAACAAAGGATTACGGTCCCATCATATTTTGAGAAGTCAGGAACCTTGAAGTCTTTGGGAACTATCAGATCCACAGGAGGACATAGTTGTTCAATTTCCACATAACCATAGGTGCTAGGTCCTTGAATGGCCTTAATTTGATCCTGAATCTTCTTCATCCATTCTTCTCTAAACTTGTCTTTATTCACCTCTGACGGCTATTCTCTGATGAAAATGGTTGTTTTGAATGACAACACAAGGTGGCTCCCAAACAGGGGTAGCATGCTCGTGCCCATCTATATGAATGTTCTCTAATGGACGATAGCCTTCCCAATTGGGATCACCAATGGCATTGTGGGTGGTGGTTGTCCATGAAGGTTATTCAGAATTTCATCCCCCTCGTTCACCCCTTGAGTGACATTTATAGCCACATTTGATGTTCCCGGTATGGCTACCATTGCAGTGCTTGGTTGTACCCCCACTGACGCAATCACTATGTCTCGGTTTGGATTAGTTCCTAATAAATCCAGTGACTCCTTCATGGCTCTCATCATTTCTTCCATCTTTGCTTGGTTATTTGACATTTCATTCAATTTCCCTCTCCTCATCGACTTCCATGCTCAAACTTTTTACTTGGTCAAAAGCATTTTCTGGTTCATGATTACCCCCAGCCATCTTAGTCCGAGCTCTGGTATTGTGAATACGAGTTAGATCGGTATCTTCCTTCCTTGGGCGCCCAATTGTGACACAATTTTTACCTCTTGTAAAAAGAAGAAAAGAAAAAGAATTAGTAAAAGATAAAAAAATTGCAATTTGTTAGAGAGCGGCAAATATATCTGGTCTTGACGTGAGTATCTTTAATGATAACTGTTTCCAGAACGTCTCGTTCAAAGGTACTAAGTTATAGCTATTGCCATGAGACCAACGCAATGCAAAGAAGCAAACATTCTTTTATTTATCATTTGTCACAATCATCATTTTTCATACAACCATTCAAAGGAAATACATCATAAATATCAACAACATTGCTACCCAACAGAAAAGCCCTTATGTGTCTTCAACGTCTTCCGCGATTATTTGCTTCATTCTCCCAATCAAGTCCTTACAATAGCCAACAAAGTTGCTAATTTCAGTTGGGGTTTCAAAAGGAATAATTTCCTGCTCAGCCAGCTTTAAGTGTCTTGGAACGTCTTCTATTGCCGCATTAGCCAACCCTGCTAAGTTTGAAAAGCGAATTCTCAACTCATGAATGACATGATCTTGGTGTTGCACCTCAAGATCCAAATTTGCAACTTTTTCCTTTTCTTCTCCTAGGGCAGCTTGATACTTCAGGATCTCATTTTTCATGTGTTGATTTAATTCTTCAGCTTCCCTCTGATATTCCTTGTTCATTTCTTCTATTTGTTGCTTCATTTGTTCCTTTTCTGCTAGCGCGACTTTCTCAGCAATCTTGGCCTTTCGAAGTAGCTCCTTTAGTTGCTAATTTTCAGTTATTGCCATATCACGTTCTTGCCTTCGAAGCCTTAGTTCTTTATTGGCAGCTTCAAAACATTCTTTGGTCTTTACCATGTGCTCCTGCCCCATTTTTAGCCTTTTACTAGTTCCTTCTAGAATCTAATTTTTTAGCAATTTCTCGCTTTAAAGTTGCATAATCATGCTGAGCGTTTTTTAACTCGAACTCCACTTGTACCTTTTCTTGTTTAGCCTTGTCCAACCTTTCTTTCATTTCTTTGATTTCTTCATTTTCATCAGAATGCAAGGCCGATGTCTTGTCAGGAATAATTGTTGTCAAGATTCTGAATGGCAACTTGACCTCTTGAGCCATACTTTTCACCCATTGGCGGTAATTTTCTTTTCCTGCACAACTCCTAGCTCCCAATTCTTTTCCTTTTCGGATGACATTGTTCCAAGCAAATCGGACCTTCCGTAGTAGGCCAATGTCATGGGAATCTAGGTAATAAAGGACAAATGGAGTAACTTAAGGCGGTCCCATCATGGGGTAACCAGCTGGCGCAACACCAATGCTGGATTGTAATTTATACACCCTCGAGTACCCATAAGGGGTACATTTGGAAAGTCTCGCACTGGTAAATCAAAGTCTGTCCATCTTCCCACCAAGGGTACCATCGGATCACCTTTTCATTCAATTTAACCAGGTCTTTAGCCCATTCTCGCCCACTTTTCTTTTTGATACGATGCATTTTTAGATCATCAAGGGGACAAGATGCCTTGTAACTTCTTTGGAAGATATGTGCGGTAATCCACACATATAGTATTGGTAAACAACACAAAATTCTCTTACCATTCCTCTCATGACAAAAATCCAAGGAACAGGAAACATCCTAGGAGGCGGAACTGGATTGTGACCATGAAACTTTCTAGCAAGGAATACATCAATTGCTGCAAGATCTATGAAACCGTCAATATTGGGAAACAAGACGGTGCCATAAATGGTGAGGGTCAACACATCTGAAAAAGTGTCCTAGTCTTCGGCTTGAGCTAAGCTGTGCAAATGCTTCTCCAAATAATCTCTTGTGAACCCCTTTGTCCCATTTCTACATTTCTGGGCTTCATGCAAATTTCTTACATTTACCTTTAGGACATTTGCTATAGTGTGCAAAGAAGCATAATGTCCTTGGTAATTGTAAGGTTTTTCTCCTTCCAGCGGTAACCCCAGGATTCGTTCAAATTCTTCAAGGGTTGGTGCCAATTGAAAATCTTGAAAAGTGAAGCATCGGAGTGGAGGATCATATCCTGGGCCAATGCTGTGATTGCCTCTACTTGTATTTCCACTTCTAATAGGCTCAAGACTTTTCCATATTTTCTGCGAGAGAAAGACGTTGTGGTGTTTTCAACAGCTAACTCAAGGATCTCAAGCTTTCTGTTTAGGTTTCTTGGTTTTGAGTTGCAAAGTCTTTTTCAATTTCTCTTCATGATTGTTTGGTCTCATGTTTGCTTCCATTTTTTAGATACTCACAACAAGACTTCAATATTGTTCTCTAACAAACCTGCTAGCAACGAAGAAAAAGTGAGTTTTTTATTATATAAAAAAGGCAATAAACACTTGCATGTTAAAGAATTTATGTACATAAAATAAATAAATTAATTAATCATGTTAAAGAACTTATATACACAAAATAAATAAAGTAATCAATTAAAGAAAATGTATGCTCCCTTTGTGTCCTATTTGAGGTAAAATATGGGTGTTAGAACTGGTCCTATGGTTGTTCTATTTTGTGAGCACTTTCACCAGGTAGGTCTATGATCTCAGGATTTACACCTCTAGAGTTAAAGGCTCATTTCGGAATGTTATCCCCAAAGCAGGTGAACCTTTAGATGTAGGACATTCACGAAAGAGTCACACTCTAGACGAGATTTTCGCAATAACCAAACATGATGTACATCCAAAATGGCTACCACTACACAATCTCTTACCTATCTCAAGTTGCACTTAAGACCGGGTATAGGGCCCCACTCGTGTGTGATAAATGTGTGAGTGTTGTGTGTGAAGGGAGCATACAAACCTGGAATCCTATAACTACCCATGGTAAAATACCTGCAAAATAAATACAAACAACAAATATACAAAACCAACAATAGTCGCCTACCCTAAAGTTTTCACAAAAAAAACAAACAAAAGTCGTCTACCTTATGGTTGTCACAAAGAAATAAAATAATGCTGACAAAATTCTAGCATAAAAAGAAAATAACAAGATAAAAATATAAAATAAATAAATATCAAAAAATAAAATAAAATAAACTAAAAAGAAGTTATAATAATGTACACAATCAATTATTTAGGCTTGACTCTCAGAAATCCCAGTGGAGTCGCCATCTGCAACGGATCGCGGGACGCGAAAAATATATCTGTTAAAATTGGAGTCGCCACCAAGTTTATTTAAATTGGGAAAACATGGAAAAACCCGCTTTATTAAAAATTGGTCTTTGAAACCAGATTTAGCTCGGAGTTGGTTATGCATAGGGAAGGGTAAGATTTTATCCTACGCACCCTAATACACCCGTCCTTAGACGGTACCTTAATTGATTTGTGCAAATTATTAATAACCTTTCAAAATATTCATTTTTATATTTTTATTTACAACAAAATTTTAAAAAAATAAATTGAGGAACACCAAGCTGTCATAACTGGTGTTAAAAATACTGTGTCAAACCGTACGGTTAAATTAACATTTTTATTCAAAATACAATATTTCACAAATAAGTAACAAATTTAAACTAAATATATAAAATGAAAATCTCTTATGAATTATAAATATTTACAAATAAGATAAAAATTTATTTTGATATTTTTTACAAAAATAAAATAAAATATAAAAGAGAACATGCTTTTAAAGGAAATTTGGAACATCAAGCTTCACAACTCAGATGTCCAATATTCAGTTAACAAGCCGTCCGGCTAAATTAATTTTTTTATTTGAAATAAAATATTTCCTAAAGAAATGAAAATTAAATGAAATAAAATATCTCATAAAAAAAAACTCATGAAAAATTTACAATTAAGACAAACATTATAAATATTAGATTTTGACTTGACAGGATTCAATCCTCCTACGTATCCTCCTGATGGGGAATTCAAAGTCACGTAGTTCTCTAGAAAATGAGAATGTGAATTAATTGGTTTTAATTAAAAGAGAATAAAAATGTGTTGACTATTTTTAATTTTTTTAGAAATGAATTTTCATTATTGAATGGAAGGAAAATATTTTTTATAAGCTCTAAATTCAACAACACTTCCAAAATTAATTCATAAATAGAGATACACAACACATAAACATATACAATAATTAAAGTAATAATAAAATTAATTTATGAGCACAATTACACAATTAATTTAAACACAACACAAAAACATATGAAATGATGAAACTGAAAAAATCTAATTATTATTTTTTATTTTTAACCTTTTTACTACAAACGTTAAATTCACTCAAAAGAAATAATTAAACCACTTTTCTATTTTGTTTTGCATAATCAAAATACTCAAAGATTTATTTTGAACCAAATTATATAAAACTTCCTTTTTTATTATTTAGATCAAAACAGATCCAAAGCCAACAAAAAAAGCCCAATGTACCAAAAACATAAAACAAACACTGATTAACTAAACAAATCTAAACCCAAACAAACTCAAGATCTAATTTACCTAAAAAAAAAACTAAATAAATAAAAAATATAACAAAATAATAATAATAATATCATAATAATATAATTTCCTAATTTCATTTGCTACCTTTACCCTCCTTTACCTTAACACACACACACACACGATAACCCTCTCTCACTCTCACTAACCCACACACACACATTCACACTACACACACACTGACACACTTAAACACATTTTCACACACTAAAAGGAGAAAACAATTAAAGGAAAGAGAACCTGAAGAGGATGAATAGAGAGAAGCAAAAAGAGAGAGAGAGAAATAAGAGAGAGAAATCTGGAATGAGAGAGGAGAGGAGCATGAGGAAAGAGGGAAGCGCTCGCCGGCGGGGCCCAGCTGCGAGATCGCCGCATGAGGAGGAAGCCACAGAGGCCCAGGGCTGCGGGTTCACTCCTAGGCACGGGCCTGGCCCGGGGTGGAGCGCGCACAGGAAGGAGACTACCACGGATGGTGGTGCTTGCTGAGATTTGGCCGTGCGCCTTTTCGCCGAGGCTGAGATCGCCAAGCATGGGTGCCGCGAGTAGTGTTGGAGTCGAGCTGCTGGGTTTGCGATTTTCGTGAGTGCCGCGATGGTTGTTTGATAAAGCTGGAGGAAGGGGTGGTCCGCGATCGCGGGTCTAGGAAGATCAGCTGCCTGCGCCAGGAGAGAATCCTTTTGTGCGAGGTGGTGCGGAGGAGAGGGATAGTGGCTTGAGGGGCCGATCCCGCGCGGTGCACGCAGAGAAGAGAAGGAAGCGCACGCCGCCCAGGCCAGCGAAGACCGATCGCGCGCGCTGCGAGGAGGAAGTGGACGTGTCTGACTTGGTCTCGACGGTGGCTGAAGAGTCCGCGTGGCGGTGGCAAGATGCGTCCTTTGAGGGTGATGATGGAAGTCGCGCAAAGAAGGAAGAAACCGGACCATGCACGGCGAGGCTTGTCCCTTGATGATGATGGTGGTGGTTCGTGGTGGTTTTTGAAGGAGAGGCAGGGGTGATGATTTTTTTATGATATTGATACGAAGCAAAATACCTATTCTTGCTGATGTTTTATTCTTCCTCTGCTGGGTTGTTGTTCTTTCTTTTCTTTGCTTGGATTGTCTTTCTATGTATCTATGTGTATTCTTGTGTTTTTTAAACTGGTGGTTCCTTGTGATAATGGTAATGGTGGTTATTGGTGATGGTGATGAGTGAATGGAAATGTGGATTTTTTTTTGCCATGGTCTGTTTTTTTTAGGTTCCATTCCTCCCTCTTGGCTTTGGCTTCCATGGGGGTTGAAAACCAAACTCCCTCCGTTTTTGTATCTAGCTCATCCACCACCAAAAGGAAACTTGTCCTTTGCAATGAGGAGCTGACCCATCATGGTGTCTCCCAACACGATGAGTCCGTGACCAACCCTTGGCAGGAGTAGGAGTCCGTGACTCCTCCCTCTCTTTTTATTTTATTTTTTTACTGTTTTTTTTAATAGAAAAAGACATAAGTATGGGCTTGAAACAAAAATGCAATTGGATTGGGTTGAAATGGACAAAAGACAAACAGGCTGCAAAAAGAAATTTTGGGTACCAAATTAATTGAACTCTCTTTTTTAGTTTTTGGAGACAATAAAAAAAACCAACATAAAACTTCTTTTTTTTCACATTTTTCAAGAGAAATTAGATATAATAAATTATGCAAATTTTGGATTTTTGTTTAATAGGCCGGACAAATTCGGGTGTTCAGTGAGTCAACACATTTACTAACATGACGGTAAATCATTGGGTAACAAAATAAAAAACTTTCATACTATTGTATTAATACATAAAAATTAAATCTTATTTTGTTGATAAAAAATTAAATACTTTTTTATTTTTGTGCAATCTGAATATAACAGGGTGTCAATTTGCAACTAATTTGTGCGTTAAAGTTGGCAACAGTTACTTCAAATAATTGAAGTCAAAAGAAATACTTTTTCTTTATGTGAAACAACTGATATCAGTCGGAAATATTTTACAATAAAAAAGATTAAAAAAAAATCCTGAATGAGCCAGCCTTTGACCAGTATGTGTCATTTAAAGTGTGATTCAAAATATAATTTTTGTTAATGAATTTTAAAGAAAATGTTAACATAAGTTGCACTTCATATTTTTTTTTTATCTACATATTGTTTGAAATCTGCATGCATTTAATGGCAATATTTATTTTTGAAACTTTTTGAATGAAAAATTGGGTAAAATGCATTTTACCTTTTAAATTTTAAATCATATGCAATTTACTCTATGATTTTCAAAACATGTATTACATTACTTTATACTTTTCAAATAATACAAAATACCCTGGACTTTTCAAATAGTGGTTATAGACAAAGTGTCATTTGGATTGTACACAATGAAAATATTAGAGGATTAAGTGCATATGAGAATTCACAAATAGGATGTCAATTTACAAATTAGAAATATAGGGGTTAGATCCATATAAATCATAACTTCATAATTCTGAGAAAATTATGCTAAGGAATATGTTGCACTATTTAAAAAATTTAGAATGTTGTGACATATGTATTGAAAAGTGAAAGTGTAAGTAGCACATGACACTTAATGGCAGAGAAAATGAATTTTATTAAAAAAAAAGTTGATAAAAATCCTAGACTTTCAAGATAGGAAAGTTTGTATAGCTCCCTCACAAATACAAAATATGGAACACTTTTTCCCCTTTTGCAAACTTTCCTACACTATCTACCAAAACTCTCCTACATTATGCATATTTTCCGGAGCAAAGGGTCTCACATTTTAAATGGGAGAGACTTTGGACTAACTTTCAAGTTTTAACTACTGATGATTGCAAAATCATCAAAGAAATATACGAAATATATTGCCAGAGAGAACAATGCATGACAATTTTCTTAATTTTTTTTCATAGTATAATTACTAAGTAAAACTCTTTAATTCCACAAGCAGTAGATAAATTAGTGTTGAATCCTAAACACTAGCAACAAATAAAGAAGTTAGACAATGTCAAACTGTGATTAAAACATGTGTCACTTGGTAGAGTTTTCTAGCTAATTTCCCTTTTATATATGATTTATTTTTACTTTCAATTAACTCAAGTAAGTGAACTCTTTATTCGCATATATGAACTTGGATTTAAAAGCTGTCTTCATTCATTGTAAGAGATTTAGTATTTAAGGACATTAGTTAGTTGAGTAAGAAGAAGGAAAAAATGGTTGAATCAGTAAGCATTGCAAATGATCAGGGTGCTCTCTTGGACGACGATGGAAAACCTAAAGGAACAGGCATGATTTCTCTTTTGTTCTTTTACTAATTATTCTCTAATTGTAATTCTCTCATCCTTTATTACTACTGTATGAAGTAGTGGCTATATCTGTTGTAGTTTTCTTTTCTTGATGTGGTAGTCTATTTTATTTAAAAATTTTCACAGGAGACAATGAACCTGCTTCCTTTAATTTTCTCCCTGACTGTATTTTCTATTTTCTTATGGGTTTTTAGATTTTTCCCTTTTTAGATTATATATAAATACAAAAGAATTAGAATAAGAGTGACCACATACACTAGCACTTTCTTAATGCCTTCGTTGGCAGCACTAATCCATAGCTCAGCATGGAAGGGTTAAAAACTTTTACATAGAGCTATGGTATTCGGAGTGGCATCTATGTTTATAGTTGATGCACGGAGAGATCGAATGACTACCTTTCCTCTTCGTTTTTGGCTTCGGGGTTTGTTCCAGCAACCTCTATGGATGGACACGGTCACATAATTCATGGTCAATCCGTATAGGAGGTGTAATGAAGAGGTAATTAAAGATATAATTAATCCAATTATATGAAGATCATTCCTAAATATTGTTCTCGTGGCTTTAAAGAAGATTTATTTTTTTTTTTATTTTTTTTTGCTAGTAGGGCGCAAGTAAATTGAATTAGAGTGATTGAATTATTTAAGTTATTGCTTATAGCGCGTTGGGCATTACAAGCACAATGTGCTAAGCATGCCTCTTTGTACATGGAAATTACACATTCCAGAGTAAATATATACTCCTCGACCAAAAAGCGAAAAAGAATAAAGATATACTCATTTGGAGTGTTGCATGTGATATCGTTCCAACTTGCAAAAGTTGTCGGTGGAAGGGTACAATTAGGACAAGGAAGAAGAAGGAAATGTTGAGCATGTAATGCAACAATATGCTTGGTTCCTACACTTCCATGGATAATGCTGGATTGGAGGAAATTGGATGGGTTTAAGTCCCAGAATGTTTACGCATATGATCAAAATTGCTATTATAAACCTCTGGACATCCCCTCCTTTTTGAGTTTTGATGTAAAGTTAGGTTTCCAGTAGTAATTAATATGATATCAAAATTAATTCTAGGATTGATATTTGGATACCACTAGATATCCGGTTCTCGTCATGAGATATGAGTGTTAAATCTTATCTTATTATTTAAGAATATGATCAAGATAATTTCTAAAAATCTTTAGGCATTTCTTTTCTATGAGCTATCTTTTAAAAAAAAATGAGACTCACAATTTCTCTTATAATCTATGTACAAAGAACATTTTGAACTATTAATAATAGAGATGGGAAAGGAGAATTCTAGACTGAGTTATGCTGTATACATAAAATAGTAAGATAAAATAAAATAATATGATTCACTAATTCATCATCTAAAGATTAACAATCATGATAAATTATTTTGGATAAAAAGGAATTTGTAACGATTTTTGTTATCTAGCATTTTCCTAAAATTAAATTCTTATTCAATAGCTTTATACTTTTGCATTAATTTAATTGGGATAACCTGTTAATGTGAAGTATTTTTATTCTGTTAATCAATTATATAATATCTTATATTATATGAGTTTTGATGTAATTATTACAAGAGTTCAATTTAAAATATTTTGACGAAATGATATATGATTGAATTTGTAATTTTTTTATGGATTTAATTGCCATTACTGACAGTATAAAATTTTTTTACATAGTCATCCAATCATGTATTACCACATAAGTCATGATAGTTGACTTTTATACTCACTACTTGAAAAATATTTTGATTGGATGACAATGTAAAAGTTTTACACTATCATACATTAAAATTAAACTATTTTTTATATAAAAAGCTTTTAGCTTGAGAGTGCATCAAATATGATAAGAGTTATCTTCTAAATACCTTATTATTTATTGATTGGTTCAGTGTGTCATGTTTCAGAGGGATGAGTCCACTAGGTCATCAATATTCTACTTTTATCCTTTAAAACTATTCATTTTGGAAAAACCAAAAGCTTTGCTTGTTTTTGATATATATATATATATATGTGTCAAAACATGGACTTACTTTGAGTTATTTCTTTACTTGAATACTTTTGTTCAAAACATGGAAGTAGATTTAGACCAATTATTTTCTTAAATTAAGTAGGTTGACATGAAAGTTGTATACTTAAAACTGTTCGTTTTCTCAATTAACACAAAATCTAACTCAAATATGCTCTCACCTATATGTTAGCAATTTAAATTAATGGAAAGAAAATGATGGAGGCTCCGAGTACTGATTGTTTTAGTTTCAATACAATCATGCAGGGACAGTGTGGACTGCAAGTGCACATATAATAATTATAACTACAGTGATTGGTGCTGGAGTGTTGTCTTTGCCCTGGGCCATGGCTCAGTTGGGATGGATCATTGGCATATCCTCTTCTTGCTGTTTTCTTGTGTCATCCTTATACATCAAATCTTTTGGCTGATTGCTATAGATCACCAGACCCTGTTATTGGCAAGAGGAACTGTACTTATATGGAGGCTGTGAAAACTAACCTAGGTAATAACTTAATCACAAATCTCATCTAAGGTTATACCACTGCTAATTTGCTTCACATCCAAGTTTAATTTTAATTCCTTAATTATATTTCTTCTGGTCAATTGTTAGGTGGTAGAATGCATCTGTTATGTGGATTAGTCCAATATGTCAACCTAACTGGAGCTGCAATGATTGGATACAGAAAACATCATCTATAAGAGTGGTGTAAGTTCTTTATGTTATTTCAAGCTGAAGTGTAACATGTAGATTTTTAGAGCATTGAAAAAGTGTAAAGTAGAGATGGCTAGCTAAGTTACACAAAGATTTAAATGAATATTATAAGTTTAAATTACGCTAGTCATCGGCTTCTATTTTGTTGGTTAAACACTTCTATATATCATATTTATAATTGATATTTATCTTTTATTTTTTGATAATTCAACAATAAAGCTTAATTCGAGAAGGGGAAGCAAACAACATCCAACAAAGAGAATGAGAAATAAATCCCAACATAAGAGAGAGAGTTTGGAACATTACTCTAACCTCCAAAAATAAACCTCATTTGAAAACAAACCAACACCTGACATACATAACAAAAACTTGATAATGCACCACCTTAAAAAATGTTGTGGAGGCCAACCATTGCATAAAACCAAAACAACATAGTAGCAAACACCAAGAATTAAAAGGTCTAACACCTAATGCATAAAAGCATAAGCTAAATCCAAAGTTAGAAGAATGCCACTACATGGGATCTGCATCAAGAAAAAGCTGAAAGGCCAGCAAATAATGACAGCGACTAGAAGAGTCCCAAGACCCGCCTCAAGGTGACAACATAACCCATTTCAATGGCCCAGATCACCAGCCAACAATGAAGATTGAGAGTGGCACTCCAACCTCTTGACAAAGCCATCAAGGTCTTCACTGTGAGTTAGAACACCAACAACACACAACTGAACCACACAAAGTTTAATGAATAATACCAATAGAATAATATAATAGAGACACATATTTGTCTTTACTTTTCAGTTTTCATTTTAGTGAGGTTCCTATTTTTTATAATTTTATGAAGGAAGTAGTTAAAACTAGAAAATTCAACTTCTAGTTTTCATTTTTCGTTTTTACTGTTTTTTTTCATAAAATCATGAAAATAAAAAATATATTAAAAATAAAAAATGAAAACTAAAAATTGTTTTATGAAGATTAAATACTAGAAAATTCAGTTTTCATTTTTATTTTTCATTTTTTTCTTCAACATATCTTTAAAACAGAAAATGGATTAAAAATAAAAAAATAAAAACCTGTTAGCACATCCTGAAAGTTTAAAACTACTAGTGAAGTATGGTGTAGCATGAACCATGAATTTAACCACACTTTATAAAGGTGGCTAAGTGATTAATGTGTAGTACACTATTTTACTTGATGTGTCATAAGACAAAACCTTCGACACATGTTTGGCTCATTTGAACTAATGAGAGAGAATTTCAATGGGAGGAAATACAGTAAGGTAAAAAGAGAGCTTTCTCTTACTTTTTTAGTATATGTTTAGTAAGAGGGTCTCAGACAAAAAAAAAAAGGGATGAAAGAACAAAACCCTTTTGATTATATATCACATTAGAAAAAATAATATGTATCATTTTCAAGATATTGTTATTTTATATATGAAGAAAAAACACTTTGTATAACAAGATTAGTTTTATGTACAAATAACTCTAATGTGCTTAACAATAACATTCATCAATGGTTGAAAAAAATAATATGATATTGAACGTTTTTATCAAATTTATATTTTTCGTAAATAAATTAATAGAGTTGATCGCCACCACCCTGTGTTATTTGTTAATTTTTTATATTAAATTTCTATTTTTAAGTTTAATTTCAAATTTAACCTAAAAAATGGCTAATATCAAATTTGTTAGAATCAAATTTAATTTATTATATATTCATATATATGAGTCTAATTTTGATGTATATATTGATTGAATCTTTCTATTTGTATGATTATTTAAGCAATGAATGATAGTCAACTATATTTTTTTCTTTAGACTCATGTTTTTGTTCTTTTTTTAATTTAATTTTTTTATTGATTATTTTTATTCTACTTAAATTTTATGTTTATACAAATTCTTTCAATATAATAATTGAAGATTAATTTTTGTCTTACTAATTAAACTTAAAGTTCTAAGACTAATCTTAAATAAATAAAATATTTTAAAAATAAGTACGGATATATATATATAAGTCAAATCCTATTAAGTTGTACTTATAACGGCATTCTCTAACTAATAAATTCTCTAATATATAAGTCAAATCCTATTTAAAAAAAGAAATATATATATAAGTCAAATCCTATTAAGTTGTACTTATAACTGCATTATCTAACTAATAAATTCTCTAATATGACTCAACCTGCCTTTATCCAAAAATATAAATATATAATGAAGTGAAATTAACGTTATTAACCCCAATCCTAGCTTGAGAACAAGAACAAGTTGTGTATTGAAGTGTTATAAGTTCATCATTAGTCTAATATATGTCTTTTTTTATATATAATTGATCATCTCTTTATAGTAGATTCCTTATTTATTTCTCAACAGAGCAAGAATAAGTTGCGTATTGATGAAGTGTTATAAACTCATCGTTGGTTTAATATCTTTTTTATAATTTGATCAGCCCTTTGTAGTAGTTTCCTTATTCATTTCTCAACATTACATTGTGATATTGTGATTTTTGCTCATTTTTCATAGTCACGTTCATTTCTTTTTTTTTTTCATCTTTATTAAACTACCTTTTAAAGTACTAAACTATGTTCAAACGAAAAAAAAAGACACTTTTTCCTCAACAGATGGATAGATACAAATTTGTGGTGTTCTATGTATATACACATCCTTCGTTAGTTTTTTTAAGGATTGATTATTGGAATATAAGTAGTGATTGTGTATATATAATTTAATTTCTTTTATTTTTTTAATTTTCGTTTGTTCCTTATTGGTTTGCTAGGACAAGTCCAGGACCCAAGGCTTCTTTTGCTAACCTTCCAAGCTGCATCATCACTACCCACATTCTACTTAAACTTCCCATGAAATCTGTTCTCATTTGTAGATGTGTTTGCAAAAGGTTGAACACATTGATTTCTGACCCATACTTTGCCAAATTGTACTTTTCTCGTACACCAGCTGGGGTCATGATTCGAAGCAATAAGTCCTGCCAAGTGTCAAGAACCCTTCACCTTCTTGAGTATGAGCCTGAGAAGTTTGATAGTCAAAAAGATGAGTTATACTGTTGCTTTGTGAATGGCTACTTTGTGCAGGAATCCAAATGCAAAAAACTTGAGCCTAAATCTTCTATCCTTTGGGGAGTTGGTTATCGAGAAAAAAAGGAGAAGCTTGAGCCTAAATTTATCCTTCCTAAACTCAGTGATTATTACTCCAAAGCCAAACTATCGGGTATCGACACGAGATAATATTGACGGGTCCCAGAGTTTTGGTGTGGTGAATTCATGTAATGGTTTTCTTTGCTTATGCGATCCAGTGGATCGAAACCCTTTAATTGTTTGCAATCCAATAACCGGTGAGTTCATAAGACTTCCAGAAGCAATTGTCACAAATAAGATTGATGTGAGTAAAATGGGGAAAGATAAACTATCATTAGCATCTGCAGGTTTTGGCTTTCACCAAAATACTAACGAATATAAGGTGATGAGAATCTGGAACATTCAACATCCGAGGGCAGGTACGGTTGTTGAAATGCACATACTTGGAACATCAACATGGAGAATTGTTGGGGTTGTTGATCCAAGGTATATGCTAAAGGAACTTCCCCCCACTTGTGTGAATAGGACACTTCATTGGATTGGCTATGAACATGAAGTCCGTAAAGGGTTAATAGTGACTTTCAACTTTGACACTGAGAGGTTCCAATCGTTCCCTCTCCTCCTGGTGTGTTTGAACATCTTCAATTCCCTGTTATAAGCATGGGTGAATT
The DNA here is from genome assembly GCA_030441495.1 of Dalbergia oliveri. Lineage (NCBI taxonomy): Eukaryota > Viridiplantae > Streptophyta > Magnoliopsida > Fabales > Fabaceae > Dalbergia > Dalbergia oliveri. The sequence goes on from JAMLFY010000015.1 coordinate 17,388,207, forward strand.
AAGGGGCTCTCTTTACTTATTATACGAAGACTGTTATTGCGATTTCACAATGTGGGTTATGGAGAAATATGGTATTGGAGGATCATGGACTCAGGTTTTCGATTTTTCCTCAGTGCGTCATTATGTTCATCATCCTGCTCCTCCTTTTTTTCATTATCAATGTAATTATGAGAATGATTCTGCCATATTGATGTATCATTCCGTTAGTTGCTTTGTCTATCATGAGCCTAGAAATCAAATATTCAAAATTTTGAAGTCTAGAATTTTTCATGCTAACTATGAAGCAATTTCTCATATTCCAAGTCTCATCTCGTTTAAGGATGCTATGAAAGGAGACAAGGTAGAGGTGCTGAATGTCTACTCAAGGTATATATATATATATATATATATATATATATATACACATACACATATGGAGCCACGTAGGCTTTGATATTTGTTGACTACATGCTTCCTATGTCGCGTTATAAATCAGAGTTATTATGATGTTGTGATGAATGATAGGAGTTTGAGGAGGGATGCCTTTTACTCATAATGTGCTCACAAATTTCCACCAATAATTGCATCTCTTAACTTCCTTTTCATACATCCTCTCCTGATGAAGGGGGATAATGTGAACAATTGTTGAAATTAGTTAGTTCTAGGAAGAGTAAAAGTAGATAAACTCTTCTAACCCTAACTCCATTCATTGGTCTAAGACTGTAAGACATGGTAGTAACTAGAGTATTACTATTCTTCAATCTTAAACATTATTGCTATCTTTAATAGGTGTGGTGTGTTCTTTCAAATCGCAGGAACAAAATAGTGAAGTTCTTTTCTTGGTTGAAGATAATGTTGATTCGGCGAGTTTTTAATCCCTCAGCCTCGGACAATGAGACTAAACACTAAATCTTCTAAGAAGTTACTACATACAAGAAGATTAAGCTATACCACCAGTTTTGGCTAAATTGTCATTGTAGAACCAAGCAGAACTCACTAGCCTGCCTATTGTCTTGTGTTCCCATGCTCTAAGAAGAAGATTAATGAGAGAGAGAATGGGAAATCTGTGGATGTGAGAATATGAAGAGTTTGCTGATGTTCAATAAAGAGTAGTTTGCTGATGTTCAATAAAGAGTTTTGTGTCTGGGTGAGAGAGAGAGATATTAAAGAAGATAAAGAGACCACAAGATTATGGAGCTTGGGTTAGTGGAAGAACAAAGAACACCTTGCTGCATTTTTGTCTTCTTCAATTTGAGATTTAAAATGAAGGGAGATAATGAAAGTTTATAGGAGGGAGAAGATATTCATGTATGGCTATTATTTGTTGATCGCATTTATCATGGCAGAAAAAATCGAGAAGATAGTTATGACATGTAACTTTTTATATTTTCAAAAATTTTACCTGAAATTTATAATTTTACCTTTTTAATTTTTAAAAAATCATTATACATAAATGATTACAAATATTAATATAATTATATGCATCAGATGTAATTTTTTTACTTAAAAATTATTTTATCAAGAATATAAGGATCTTATTTATTTATTTTTGTCATGAATTTTATTTGTTTATATTATTTAATAATTTTTATTTATTTCATAGAACATAATTATGTCCCTGTGAATCCCTAGTTGAAATAGTTGAACCAATGAATCTTTGAATCACTACATAGGACCAATTTGATGTATGGTCCAATTATTTAGAATCTTAGCCATAAATAATTAGAGGGTACTAAACATTATACTAAGATAAAATGGTCTTGCTATATGTTTGTAATTGATATAATCATAGTTTTAGAACTGGGTCATTGATCAACTAGCCAAGGCACTTGATCACTAATCAAACGAATATATATAAATAAATGATATATATAATATATATATATATATATATGTGACTCAATATATATATAATATATATATACACACACCATTGAATAAAAAGAATTCCAAAAATAATTGCCTTTTTTGTGTCTCCTAAACATAATGAAATTTGGTTCCCAGTTCGCTATAAAATTTTTATTTGTTTCATTCCATGTTTGACTAATTTCTGAAAAATTGAAATAAAAGAAAAAAAAATCAAAGGTCTGGAAACCACACACACATTCCAACCTTGTAGTTATCTCATTCTCCTTACACAACTACGCATTAACCAACCCCCACACAATCCCATTTTCCAGTTAACCAAAAAACATTAAATCATCTTCCTACACAAACCACCAAGGAAGAGCTCCACCACTTAGCCACTGCCATCTCCATGAATGACCAACCAAATCAAATCCACAACCAACATCCTCTGGCTAGTCCTGATCTCAGCCTCCGCCACACCACTCCATGGAGGACAAAAAGAAAAGGAGGAAGATGAAGAAGACTACCTTCCACGCCCTTGCTTCCGCACACCACTCCATGGAGGGTCCAAGGCAACGCTCCTCCAGGCGCAGGAATCTCGGCCATCAATGCCAGGAAGGAAGAGAAGGATGAAGAAGATAGTCCTCCACACCCTCACTTCCATTCTCCAAAAACAATAGTCGTGAATAGTTCATACCCCATTTGTTTTGTTATTTTGAACACGTAATCGTTTATAAGTTAATTCTAGTGCACATGCACACGCACACGCACATTGTTTGTTTGTTGAAATACGATAATGAATTAATTAATTAATTTGATGGAAAGTGGGTTTTTGGTTTTAGCAGCAACATTTTGTACCCAAAGGAAGATAGGGAACAAAACATTATTCTCTATGCTTGTTGTAGTTGTGGTCACCAGGTAGGTTCCCTTCTTCTCTTTAGTTCATCATTTTCTCTTTAGTTTTATAGAAATATATGAAAAAAAAGTTATTTTTTAAAATGAAAAAGATTTTTTTTTGGCATGATAATGGCACAAACAAGCCTTTTATATCCCATTAGATAAAAAAAAACTCCTTTTGTCTTTTTTGTTGTTTTTACCAAATCATTGATCAAAGTAAGTAATTTTGTTGCCCAAACATTCATCCTTTTTTTTTTTTCAATTTTGTTTACCAAATTGAAAGGGAGCAAATAATTTAGTTTTGAAGTATAGAATTACCATTGGTTGAAAGTGCTATTATTTTTTGATTCCTGGTTTTTATTTTTTATTTTTATTTTGTGAGATGCTTGGCTTCTGACTTAAACAAATGGCTTCTGACTTAAAAGACTAATTTTTCCTTACTTAAATGGAAGAAAAAAAACTTGAAAAGGTTCATTGCTAATTGGCATACAATGCCACGAGTTGTTACAAGTCTCAAGATTGAGTTTACAAGTGACTCTCTTCCCAGGTAACACTTTTTTTTCATTCACCTCATATCTTTTGTTTTTATTATAAATGCAAATAGTCTATGTTGGTTGTGTTCATGGAGCAGTATGAAGGTTCTATTACTATGTTTATATTTTCAAGTTTGTCAATTGGAAGCTTTATTTTTGTTCCCTCGGGTTAATAGCATCAAGAAGCTACATGAAGGAGACCCTCTGCACATGGGTTTTTGTTTACTTTGTTTGATATTTGCATCAAATTTCTAAAATTTACCTTGCTATCTTTGATTGTTTTGACCATAAATTTTGCATAATTCTATCTTTTGTTTAGGTGTTATCATATGATAGGTTGGTTTGGTTTTTGTAGCACTCTCTTTGTATTTACCTTAAATTTTGCTATAAGGGTCATTGCTGTCTTTAATTGTTTTGGCTGATTTTTGTATAGTTCTATCTTAAGATTAAGATTGTATAATTAGGCTATAACCAATTTTAGAAAAGGTTCAAATTTTTGTTTTAATTTTTGTTTGCATATCTTAATGGAAATCTATCTAATTCATTTCTATAACTGAATGTTTGTTTCACTTTCAAATTTGTATAGTTTTCTCTTTATAAATTGGGTTTGTTGAGTTGCCTTTTTATTTTTTGGATTTATTGTAATTAGTACTAAATATTACATATGGAAACTTTACCTCAATAAAATAAATATTTAAATATAGATATGTCCAAATATCAAACAAAAAAGAGTAAAAGAAATGAGATTAATTTCACACACTCAAATAAAGTATTTTCCAAAGTTATGTAACAAGTTTTCTTCAAATATCATTCCAATTATACTTGATGGTACTCGGATTTAATTGGAGGCCAAAAAATGATTTTATATAACATTCTTCATTTAGCATTATGTGGAAATAAAATATAGTTAGTATATTTTTTTTGTAAAATAAGTTTAGCTAAAATTAATTAAAGTTTATAATTAAAATATACTAACCATATTTTATTTCCACATAATGCAATAAATGAAGAACGTTTTATATTTATCACTTTTAGCCTCCCAATTAAATAAGTATCATCAAGATAATTGGAATGACATTTGAAGAAAATATGTTACATAACTTTGGAAAATACATTATTTGAATGTGTGAAATTAATACTCATTTCTTTTACTCTTTTTTATTTGATATTTGGACATGTTACGTTATATTTAAATATTTATTTTGTTGAAGTAAAGTTGTCATATGTAATATTTAGCACTAATTACAATAAATCCTCAAAAATAAAGGCAACTTAGAGGTATAACTGTCAAGTTGCAAGTATATATAAAATAGGATATAATAATAGAAAGAAGTGCATGGCCTATTGGTATCCAAGCTTCCCATGTGTTCCTTACCTTGTCTTGTCCAGGGTTCAATTCTACTGAAGATTGACTAAAGTTATTGGTTTACTATTTCCCTTCCAAATTTGCAATCCAATCTTGTCTAAAACTATGAGTATAACATTTAAAATAAATTTTAACTTGATTGGAAGACATCCATCACTCACACATCTTTTGATTTTCTATTGCATAAATTAATATAGAATATCAACTTGCAAATCTAATTTTTGAAGCTATTACTATAGAAAGCATGAATATTGCTTTTGAATACTACATTGGTTAGAACACTAATAAGTGTTAAAAATAGAAATTTTATTATTAGGAATAAAGACCCATACCTTCACTTGTTCCAAATTTTGTAAAGCATATTGAGCTTCAACTGAAAATCATTACACCATTCTTTGGTCCAATTATCAAATTTTGTCATTATATTTTGTATTTTTGATTCCTAATCCACTTTGAATCTTTAAAAAACCATTTTGCTTTGTATCTATCAAATAGACTAGCAAACCACAAAGTAAAGATAACCAAAGCTTCTTGTCATAACTAGATAGTATACTATGAGTATGTTTGGTTAAGAAGTAAAAATGAAGGTAAATTTTTTATAGATAAGGTCTATTTGTAATTTTACACATAAGGCTCATCCATGAAAATTTATACCCTAATTATCCCTAACCAAGATGTCTACAAAGATGGGTGATCAAGTTCCTAATCTAATTTATATAATATAAAATTACCAATTACTTCTTATCAACATCAAAATTTTTCAATTTTTCATCATTTTTATTTGTTATTATTATTATTTTGTTTCTTGTTTTCAATTAAATTTTTCCTAAAAAGATTGAAAAAATATAGATGGCATTATGATCTATGTTTTTAAATCACTTTTAAAATTAAAAAAAAATGTTTTAATCATTTTCTAAGAAAGAAGGAGAGAGAGAAAAAGAAAAAAGAAAGGCAATTGCATAGGTGAAAAAGAAAAAGTATCAAAAGGGGGGTTGAATTGTGCAAACTAAAACACTTTCTAAAAACTATTAAACAAATACTCTTAAGTTTTTAGAACTCAGAGAAGCGAAAGCAAGGTCGGTCTTCATAAAGAAAAACTTTTTGAATGAAAACAAATACTAAACTAAATTAATAAAGAATACATACACAAAGCAAGCACACAAGAGAAAAGGGATAGAAGATCACACAAACAAATTTATATTGGTTTGGCCAGCACCGCCTTCATCTACTCTCCCAACAGAAGTTGAGAGTTCCATTAACAAAGAGTATTCTTGTACAAGCTTTCCAAGCTTACACACGATATTCTTCCTAGCCTATTCATGCTACCCAAGAGTAGTATTGTCTTAGCCTCTCCAAGCTACATACATTAACAACTAATGAGTCAAGTGTAACACCCTAATATTTAACCCAACACGCCTTGGACGCATTCAAGTTAATTATTAGATATTACTCTTTTGTTTAGTCCTTAACCTTAAAACTTTGAAAATACTTAATAAAAATAGGGCAATTTTTTTTTAAACTTAAAAACAAAACATGAGCCGCGCATACTAAAAAGAACCCCTCATTTGCCACATATAGAAGGAACAATAATATATATATGAGCGTACAAGAAATATATATCACAACAAAACCAACATAAACATTTCATATAAATATATAATCATAATACTAACCATTCCATATCACGAACCAAATCAAAACACTAAATAGTATCTTGCCCAACCAGAGGTTGGGCCTAGTATAGCCATCTGACAAAAAGAAATAGTGCATATGTAGAAGATATAAATAGCCTACTAAAAACCTCCCCTTCCACTACTCATACTGGGATGTGCCTAGAGTAGTTAACCCTAACATACTAAAAAAAGAAAGGTTATCTTCTCCATTAGATATGCACAAGTGCTCCGTAGATCCACCATTGGCTTCTAGAACGTCACTCTTGGAAGGAGGAAGGTAACTGATCACATGAGTAAGGTCGGTAGGTGTGGCAAGGTGGCCAGCACGAAGGACATGGGCACCTCCTGAAGGCAAGTAGCCTAGAGACATGTTGAACTCCTCAGAGAGGTGAGTCACTGGAACCTCCCCATCGCTCTACTCCTCACCTCCAGGACTGGAGGTGCAGGATCGCTAGAGGAATGTTGAGTGGGTGAATCCTTAGATGGATCTGACCAGGGCAAAAGGGCTGAGGCGATGACCAGGGCACGTCAGGAGAAAGTCTTTCAATGGAGAAGCAGGAGGCGAGTGCAGGAAACTCTTCCATACATGGACGTACATGCTCAAAGGCAAAGTCATCGGTGAAAGGGGTGGTTGTAGAAAGCCAAAAACTCATAACGAGGTATGCAAATGATAGTCCAAGAACACAAATAGACAAACTGCACAATGACTAACAAAATGGTAGGATTGCTTGGGTATAGTGCATCTCCCATGTAGGGGCATTAACATAAATCACGAACGTTGCCATCGACCTGAAGACGAGATGGAAAGAAAAAGAAAGGGATTGAGAAACTTATATAAGAATCTTAGAGGGCTTTTGCCTCTAAACACATGTAATCATCTTCATCCTCAGAACCTCCTTTCATTATAAAATAGTGCACATAGCAAGGTTCATTTATTAAGGTTTCTTTAAAAGCCATTAGCCGAGGTTCTGTGTCTTTTAACATGATTCTTAATATCATGAATACATCATACCACATTATGAATACATGTCAATACCTTATTCAACATACCATACAAATCATAGTAAATTATCATGGCATAAAGAACATAAAACATCTTAACACCACCTTTTCTCTTTACTTTATTAGGTGACTTAACTTTCTTATTCTCTTCTAACGGTGCACCGTAATCTTTCCTTTTGATAATCTTAAGGTTATGAGCTCAAACCTAGCTAGTCGTCACTAGCCTACACTTATCCTCTTGATAAGCTATTTTCTACTCCCAGAGTATAGGATAGGGGGCATAGGATCACCTTTCATAACCATTAATTCCTGAGTCTAAGGATCTCCTCCTTGGATCATCTCCCATAACCATTAATGCTTGGAGTCTAAAGGATCATTTCCATATGTCTTATGTCTCCTTTAAATTTTAGCATGTCATTTAGAGATACAACATGAGCATATAATCATGGCCATCATCAGAACTTATCATTCAACATTTTCATGCTCACAACTCCATAATTTTTCTAAGTCCACAAACTTGGTGGAAATCCGAAACATAAACCTGGAATGGAGTTTCCCAAATTTCTTTCATATAACATATCAATCATGTATCTCAATTAATCATCCATAACTTCAACATGCCACAAATCATCATATCATTAATCACATAAGCAAGAATCTCATTTCGCATATATTCATAAGCATGTTATCATCAGGATGCCATTGACATGTAAACATGCTCTTACCCAGGATGCCGAAATCAAGGACGGACTAAGCTAATGCATATGCTATGTTCAAACAATGTGAACAGGAGTCATCACTTGCATAATTCAAAATCAAGCATGCATAGGTATCAATACATAATTTCACATAATCACTTGAAGTCATATAATTTCCAAACAATTCATGAGAACATAGCCCTTATAACATATCATTCATATTAATATAATCAATTCCATGATTTTTATACTTTAGCCCTATAAGGGTTAAAATTGAAATTTCTAAAAGTTTATGGGTCAAGTGTAAATTTACCATTCAACACCTTTTTTCAAATATAATGATCCTCAAAATTAATTTACACTTTTAGAGATCCGTATCACTTTAGAGATCATTTAGATTCATCATAAAAAGCATTTTTGACCATTGGTCAACTTTGTTATATTTAGTAGTCTAAGTACAAAGTTCCACTTTTTGACACTTAGTACATGCCAACACTTCTAAAAACTATTATAAGACAAAAGTGATGACTAGGATTATAAATATGCTATGCAAGCTCATTTTAAGCCTTTAAGAATATAAGGTGATAACTTGAAAATATAAACATGATATGCAAGGCTTTGAAAGTAAACATGAAATGCAAGTTCATTTTTAAGCTTTTAAGATTGTAAGGTGACAACTTGAGACATAAACATAAAATGCGAGTCCATTTTTAAGCCTTTAAGGATATAAGGTGACAACTTGGAAATATAAACATGATGTGAAAAGCTTGAAATATAAACATGAAATGGAAGTTCATTTTTACATGATGTGAAAGGCTTGAAATATAAACATGAGATGCAAGTTCATTTTTAAGTCTTAAGATTATAAGGTGATAACTTGAATAATAAACATGAAATGCAAAGGCTTGAAATAGAAACATGAATGCAAGTTCATTTTTACATATCATTTGAGTTAAGAACCCAAGACATCAAAGAGTGAAACTTTCAACCCATTAATCTTAACAAAATAAAAGTGAGTTTTAAGTCTCCAACTTCATGGTTCTAAGAACCTTATTCTCTTGGACTTACCATCAAGCTCAAAAATAACCAAAGAAAATAAATGAGCATTCTTTCTCTGTTGTTTTTTGAAACCAAATATTAAGCTTTGAGCTCTAAAGGTCATAAACATGATGGTCTCATAACCATCATCAAGAACTTTCATCATTCAAGCTATAGCTTTGATCACAACCAAACCAAAAGAAAAGAGTAGAAAGAAAGGAAAACATAAATAAAATCTCCACTAAGTGCTTTCTAGTTGAAAATGAGAATACTTAATCTTTTGCAAGGAAAAGAGAAGAAAATCTTTCTTTAGAATAAAGGTATGTTTCGAGAAGGAGGAAAATGGGAAAGGATTTTTGTGGTGTCTATGTATGAGGATGAAAAGTTATATGTTTGGGGTTTGATATATGGTGGTAGTGTGTTTATTTGAGGTTTGGAGCTTGGATATGGAGTAATAGTGGTGGTTCTTGATAGTGAAAAAGAAGAAGAAGAAGAGATCTCAAGATGAAGAGAATAAAAGTATTTTTTTTAACACAAGTCAAGCCAAAAAAGTTAGTGGAAAGAAATGAGGGAGTGTGAGTGTGAGAGTGTTTGAAAAAATAAAAATGTTAGAGTGAGAGAGGGGAGATTGTAACATCCCATTTTTATCCTACGAAGGTTCGCTCCTGACGACTCGAGTGAACAATTTCGAAATAGTTAAACTTTTACCCAAACAAGGGCAAGTCAATGTAAAATATAAGTGTTGACCAAGGGTCAACAAGAGTCAAGGTCAAATGTCAAAGTCAAAAAGTCAAACTATTAGGTCAAAGGTCAACTACAAAATCGAAGTCAACCCTAAAAGTCAAAAGTTTAAGAAAGTCAACAAAATCATGTGAAAGTCAACAAAATCATGTAAAAGTCAATTAAAACATGTAGTCAATATAAAGACCAAATAATGATCAAAGACCAATTAAATCATGACAAGTGGGTTAATTGAAGCTAATCAAGGTTTAAGATCGGAATCATGGATTAGAACAAAATAAATAACATATGATTCCAAGAATAATAGTAAAATACACTTAACTGTAATTTACTATAAATTATAATAATCTTAAAAGTAAATTATACCTAATATAATCAAAGTAGACATGATTAATTGCTAATATGGATGATTACCAACCTAATAAGAGTTTAAGATAATTAATCTATGATAATTCCTCATTAAGAATAAAATATAATTAAAACATGGATTAAACTATTTTTGTAAAAGGTACTTTGCCAAAAGTGGTAAAACATTTAAACCTTGGAATTGGGCCTAGAAGCCCAAGGTCTGAAAAATGTGAGATTTAGGTTGAAAGGATTAAGAACTAAAGGTTAGACCTAATAAAATTTTGGGTACTATATGTTTTATGGGAACAGGATTATACCTGTTCCTTAAATTATGGCTTGGAGTTGCTTACACCGTATGGAAATTACAGGATTAGAGGGACATGAGCAAGACAAGTGTGTGGCTTAGAGGAAGCCACACCATTGCTCTTTCTAAAGGACCAATGATAAGCTACCAAAATTGCATGCCATTATCTTGAAGAAAAATCATTTTTCCAAATTCATTTATTATTAAAAATATCAATACATTACAAGACAACATTTCAATGCATTTCTCTTAGGGATTTCAGCCAAAGCACCTCCATTTCTAGCCTTTGACACCTTCTTCAAACCTTCATATGAACCATAGCCAAGAATATCAAGCTTCAACCAAAATCCCATAGCCAAAATCATAACCTATGTGCTACCTCTCATAAACTCAAGATCAAATCCTTATCACAAACCCCAACCTCTTCATATTATCAAGTCAAATGTTAGTTGCAGTGTTGTAATAGGATTAGAGAGAGAGTTAGATCAAGAAATTGGTGGAGAATCATTGAGGAAAATTAAGAACAAGAGCTTAAGCTTTCAAAGAGCCAAATTCTTTTGTCTCTCCCTTTCCTTTTAAAATTCACTCTGAAATTGCTGATTTATTTAGCTTCAAATTTTTTGTTTTATTTGCTGATTATACATAGATGCTGATGTGTTTAATTTGGTAGAGTGTTTGGATGTTGTTAAAAACTCTTTTTCTCAAAAGAAGTTGTGAGTCATGTTGCTAGAAATTCCTTTTTGAGTAAGCAGGGTAAAAATTTTGATTTTTCTTACTGATTAGAGACATGATCTTGAGCTGAAATTTTTATCTGATGAATCCAACATATGGAAGTATTTCCAGAAATTTTCTCTAAGTCATAATAATAATTCTTTTTATTTTAAGAAATTGAAAAATTAGGTTAAAGGTTTCTGCCATAGTCTAGTTTGCATTAATTTGTCTATTTTATTACCCTAAAATGATTGAATTTTAAGTTGAAATATTAACAGTGTATATGGGACATCTTAGGTTAAACCTAAAGTTTTGTGAAATTTTATTTCCATTTGATGGGTAGAAAAATTGAGACTTTCTGCCTTTATTGAAATTGGGTAGTTTTTGACCTTTGAAAATGTGGAATTTTATTAATATAGCTAGAGCCTTTTTATGCTTTGAAAATTTTACAAGACCTCATTAATACATTGAATTACCTCTAATAAATAGCTTTGTTATGTTCTAATGAAGTTTGGTAATTTAGCCATAATTTCTCTTAGAACCAAAATTCCTGCAAGCAAGGTTGGCTGAAAAAAATGACCAAATGTTTATGATTAGATTTCATTCATGTTATATGAACTTATTGATAATGCTAGGCACATATAGATGTGAATACTTATTACAATTGCTTATATGTGTTAGAAAAGCATGAGATTATGTGTTATTGGGCCCCGAGAGTAAATCCCGAGTCCTGTAGGAAACATGGCTACCCTTGAATTCGAGTCAAGGAGCAAACTGTAGGAATAGATCTATGTGAACTGAGAGAAAATCCAAGGATCATGTATAGAAATGAGCTCAATCTTGAAGGGCTTCATTACCCTAAGAGTGGTCTAAACCACATGGTCAAAGCCACAAAGGTTGAGGGCCAAGACATGTTGAAGTAGCAATTGTTCTAAGTAGTTTTTTACCTTATGTGCTAAGTGAATGAGGCTTTGATGTTTTAATTGAGATCAAGATATTTACATGTTAAGCTGAATGTAAACCCTAAGATGATTGCATAACATGAACCTACTCCAGACAAAGATTTTACAAACTAAGATAACTGATATTAATTCTGTTATTTCTTGCAAACTTTTACAAATAAGCCGAAGGCTTGGAGAGATAATGATGACAATGTATGTGTATGGATACTGATGAAGGATTTTTTAATTATCATCCCTATTTGCATTCCATGTCTACCAGAACAATTTTAGGGAATGGCGTTGATGGGCTTCTTTAAAGCAAGATCATGCCTTTTTATGTTTTGATGTACTTTGGAATCCCTGATGGACTTCATGCTCTTATGTAACTGTATGTTATCAAGTACTACTGAATGGCGTATGTACCCATATTGTCTATAAATAAAATTATGATGTTTTAGTACTTATAGAAAATTAGATGATACTTTATTATATATTATTTCCTCTGTATAAAGTTTCGTCTATATGTCGTTAGGCAATAATACATTATACTACTTGAATTTGAATAAGAAGTAATTTTTCACTAAACAAGAACTTATAAACAAATAAGTATTATTACATGGTAAATGCATATGATACATAGGACTACACTTTTAGTTATCTGTCATAGCCTAGGTGGAACACCTAATTAAAAGGGTGTTATAAGACCCATCACGAAATCTATTTACAGATTATTTATTTCCATTTGGGAATCAACAAAGGTTGCAATATTCTAGAAGGTTTATGTGCTCAATCTTTACCTTTTGACAGACTAAAGCACTTGCTCACCCATGTGACCACGTCACTTTAAGCCTGCCACCAAAACATCTTCTTGAAATCCATATACATCTTGGGTACCTGTTGAATGGTGAAAATACTCCTACATAAACCTCCTCCAAATCTCCTTCAAGAGATTACCGCTCACTTGAAACACACTCCTTCAACCCTTGATAACTTATTAGCTCCAGGGTGAAACCCTTCAACTTTCCCATTCCTATTGCCTCTAAAGTCTCCTTAAACTCCTCATCCTCCCTGTTGAGCTTGAGTGATTCTGTTTTTGAGTCACTCGTCACATCAGCTCATATCCTCATGCCTCAGCTGTCAACTTCATCCCTAGTTCAGGTCTCTAAATTTTTCAATCAACTCTACCTCTTAATCATCATTTGAGATAAGTGTTACTTCAAGAGTCAGGAGTTAGCCATTACATAAGCCTTGTCCTGATGATAGTTTACCTAAATCATAGTTCGTTAAGAACTCCATCCACCTCCTCTGTCATATTCAACTCCTTATTATTAGAGAGGTACTGAGACTCTTGTGATAGAGAACACCTCAAACTTCACCCTGATAGATGGTGTCTCCACACCTTTAAAGCAAACACTATGAATGCTAACTCTAAGTCATGGGTGGGGTAGTTGGCATCATGAGGCTTGAGTTGTTTGGAAGCATAGGTGACCGCTAGCTGATTTTACATCAACATACAGACCTTAAACCTATGCCTAAAGCATCACAATACACCTCAAAAGGCACACTAGTGTCGAGTAATACTAACATAGGGGTTGTGGTCAACCTTATCTTTAGCTCTTGAAAGCTCTTTTGCACTCTAAGTCCAAACAAAAGAGGCCTTTTTCCCAGGAAGCTTGGTCAAGGGTAAGAAAATATGAAAAAATCCTTTAATAAACTTATGGTAATAGCCAGTTAATCCTAAATGCTCTATATTTCTGTCACCAAGGTAGGTTTTCCTAAGTCATCACAACCTCTATCTTATTAGGGTTCATTGCAATACCTCCTTTCCACACAACATGTCCTAAAAATTTCACTTCCTCCATGTATAATTCACACTTACAACTTTGCGTATAATTTCTTTTCCTTTAGGTTCTCTAAAACTATCCTCAAATGTCATGCTCCTCACGCTCTCTTCGAGAGATGAGTATGTCGTCTATGAAAACAACCACAAACCATCTAAAATAGGGTCTAAGATTCTATTCATATAACCATGAACACTGAGAAGCATTGGTCAATCCAAACGACATTACTGTGAATCTAAAGTGGCTATATTAGGTCCTAAAGGCAATTTTGTGTATGTCCTCATCCTTCACTCTAATATGATGATATCCCAATCTCAAATCAATCTTTGAGAACATTATCGCTTCCTCAATTGATCCATCAATCATCGATCCTAGGCAAGGGATACCTATTGTTAGCTTTAGAACCCTTTTGAAAGCTTTAATGAAATATGTTTTGAATGACAACAAAGCCAATATAAAGGAAAATACTTTGAAGAAATACTAACATTTACTTGTTTCTTGAAATAGCAAATGGGTTCTATCATTACCATAACAAGGCTTATAAAAGAGAATAATTTCACTTTACATGTGCAAACATTCTTTATCATCTAAGAGATATGAACAAAATGAAAGTGATAATTATGTCCCTATACGAGCTAAAATGCTGAAGAAAAGAAATCCTGAAAGAAATAAGATTTAAGACTTCAAAAAGAGGATGTGTAACACCCTAATAATTAACCCAATACACCTAGGAGGTCTAATTAATTACTAGACTTTACTCTTTGCTTCAGTTCCTTAATCATGCTTTGAAAATACTTAGTGAAATTACGAGCCATTTTTTTTTAAACATAATTGAAAACGTGAGCGTAACGTGAATGATTTAGCAAAATTTAAAAGACACATAGGAATTTACAAACATCACATCATAATATATTGGCTCCATCATACAGCATCCATAATTACATATCATATAGATATTTTGCCTACCAACAGAATAAGACTAAGTGTAGGCAATTTAACAAAACATAAATAATATATGGATGGAAGGACATCCATTAATGGCACCTAGTAATAACACTCCAGGGATAGGGATAGATATATGAAATATACGAGTGAAACTAGAGGATCAAGTTCAGTGACCCGGTGACAGCCTCAATGTGATTCACGAACGCTTCCTTCCGTTTTGAGACGAGATGGAAAGAAAATAGAGGGAGTGAGAAACTTATAAAAAGAATCTCAGGTGTGCTCACCTCATGATGCATTGTGTCATCATCATCGTCCCCAGGAACCTCGGTTATTATGAAATAGTGAGCATGCTAAGATTGATTTATTAAGTTCAAAATATACTTTACCGAGGTTCGTCGGTTTTAATCATGCGTCTTATAATGCATCATAAACTTAGCATGTCATGTTTATAAAGAACTTTTCCTTTTATCAACACATCATATTCTTCATCATCATATCATAAATACTATGCATAGAAGAACATCATATTTCTCATCATCAAATCATAAATACTATGCATAGAAGAACATCATATTTCTCATCATCATATCATAAATACTATGCATAGAAGAACATCATATTTCCCATCATCATCTCATAAAATGCTATGCCCAGAAGAACATCATACCATAATAGCTATGCACAAGACATGGTGCATATATTTCATTCCTTTAGTGTCCTAGGTGACTTAAAATCTTGTCATCATCATCATTATTTTCCTTGGGGCCACCTTATACTCCACCCTTTTGGGAGTAATTTAGGTTATGAGCTCATACCTTACTAGTCGTCACTAGCATATACTTATCCCTTTTGATAAGTTAAATCTCAACTCTACCCTTTTGAGAGAACGGGCTAGGGGCAAGAATCACCTTTTCACCACCTCTAGTCTTATGGGTTAAAGGATCATTTTCTCAATATTACCTTTTCACCATCTATAATATGATAGGTCCAAAGGATCATTTCCTCATGAGTTTAAGTCACCATTAAGTCTTAGCATGTTATATCATAATCATCAAGATGCATGAACATTCTCATTGTTTGCAATAGCAATTATAACATGCAAGCCATGAAATCATTCAATAATATCAAATTCTCAGTAGGCATTACATCATATAAAATTAATTTCAAACATCAAAAGATGTCATCTAAAATTTTCAGAAAACTCCCTTAAATAACCGAACTCTAAAATTGGGTAACCTTAATTATCAAACTAATTACTTATGCATCTAAGGGATTTATTACCATCAATTATAAGCCTTAAGAACATTATTAGACTATATGGGGTAGCATAGACAGTAAGTTGTTCTTAAGGTTTTACCCTAGAAGTTGCATTTTTAACCCTTTTCGTTACTAGCTTTTCCTATGATGCTAAAATTAATTACTAAACCAATTATGAATCATTGTCCCTTATCTAAAATAATATCTGGTTCTTAAGGTCACTAAAGGCTCTGACAGAATGCATAAATTTCATTCTCTAAAGTTCTAGAAATCTTGCTTTTACCCTTTTAGGAAGTTAGTTTTATCTCTAACATGTATAGAATAAACCATAATTATCACAACTTCAAACATATTAAATCATCATCATTTATTGGTACTAATCTCATATCAGAAGCCGAATCATGAACCTCATATAATTGTATAAAATCACATTTTAAGTGAACATAAAATATTAGTTTCCCGTAGAATCCTTGCAAAGTTTAAAACTCTTTTAGAAACTAATTTTTTGAAAGAATCTTCATAATTAAAATTCTCACTTAAGATAAAAGGAGCAAGTCTTGAGCTTAAGAGATTTATGTGATATCTTAGAATCATAAACATGCTATGCAACCTCATTTTAATCTTGTCATTATAAGGTGATAACTTGGAATTATAAACATGATATGCAAATCCATTTCTTTATCTTTAAGATTTAAGGTGATGACTTGAAAATTAAACATGATGCAAGAGCTTGAAATATAAACATGATGCAAGAAACTTGAGCGGGTCCGCAGGACTAGTGGGAGAGAGAATCTAAGAAACCTAGCCCTGGAGTCCGCACTGACCTGAAGGGAGAAGAGAATTATTATTACATCTTTTAAGCTCCAATCTCAAGACTTCTTAAAGAATCAATTCTTTAACTCCAATAATCTTATTTCTTTGCTTGTGATACTTGGGCAAGTCTTTGAGCTCTAGGATCTTTAGGTGATGACATAAAAATAAACATGTCATGCGTTGATTCTTTTAGCCATTATAAAATAAAGTGAGAACATAAAATAAATATGAGATGCAACTTCTTTATTATCTTTAGAGATTAAGTGACAACATGAAATATAAACATGAAATGCAAACTTGGAAATTTAAACATGAGTATGCAAGTTCATTTATTCATTCTTGAAATTTTAGTGATGACATAGAAAGTAAACATGATTATGCAAGGCATAAACTTAAACATGGATGCAAGTTCATTTGATTTCTTTACTAGAGCTCCTTCAAGACTTTATAGAAATATAAATTCAATATATATATCTTAACAAGACAAAGTGAGAAATACATCTTTCAAATTCTAAACTCAAGATCATAAAATCATCATAAAAACATCATTCTTTAAAGTTTTGCATCAAGTGGAACTTTCAAGCTTTAGAGGCCTAACTTGTGATGGATTCACAACCCACCTTCAAGGTCCTCATCATCAAGCCATCATCTTAGTCCCACCTAGGCCATATGGCTGAATTGGTTAAAGAAAAAGGAAGAAGAAAACCAAATGGAAAAACTAGAGAAAATCCATGAAATCATCATTTTGAACCAAGAACAACACTTAGCAAAACATAGAAATAAACTTAAAAACAACTCCCTACCTAATCTGATTTGAAGGAAAGGAAGAGAACTTGGTTTCTTGAGTGAAATGAAAGAAAATATTCTTGAAAGGTTGAAGAAAGAATTTCAGCCAAGAGGAAGAAGAAAGAAAGCTTTTGGTGCTTAGGAAAAACTTAAAGTTGTGAAATTTTTGAGCAAGTCTCTAAGACTTCTAAGCATGCCTATTTATAGAAGAATTCAAGCTCATAAATGGACAAGAGGAGAAGGAAAATCTGATTCAATTTGAGGAGGAGACA
Source organism: Dalbergia oliveri (assembly GCA_030441495.1). NCBI lineage: Eukaryota > Viridiplantae > Streptophyta > Magnoliopsida > Fabales > Fabaceae > Dalbergia > Dalbergia oliveri. Next base: position 17,406,200 of record JAMLFY010000015.1, read on the forward strand.
AGGAAGGAAAAATCATCTTGTTTGGTGGCTTTAAACATGGAATCATGTTTCAAAGTTCCTTGTTTTATGGTGATTTTTGGCATTATGTTTTGTGCAATTTTTTGATTATGGCTGCATTATTTCGTGCATTACAGCCTCATGGAAGAGGATTTTGTGTGTTCCATGTATTATTTAGGTGTAGGCAAGGTATTCATGCAATTTAGAGAATTTACGGTTAAGGGCTTAGGTGAATTAGTAAGCAATTTGAGTGTTTTAAAGCAATTTTAGGTTCTAATCAATTTAAATAAATAATTTTGACTCTAGATTAATAATTAGAATTTAATAAGCTTTAATTTGAGCCTAATATTGCTTAGGTTTCGTTAGACGAATCAAAAATCTCAAAATTTGTAAAACTTACACAAGAGAGGGGCAAAACGGTCATTTTACTTAAAAATTGCCCAGACCACCCGAGCTTAACCAATGGTTAATCATGGCTTAAAAACACCTTTTAACACATTTTAGTGAGGTTCGGGTCTCGGCGCAAATTCGGAGTTAAAACACCAGGGCGTTTTGGTCATTTCGCGTCCAAGCTCAAAATTAGGATTCTTCTCCTCTATTAACACACATAACACAAACAATCCCTTATTAACATCAAAACATCCCCTTGAGGATGGGTGGGGCCCACGACCTCATTTTCTAGTAAAATAACCTCAGGGGCATTTTGGTCATTTTACACGTACAGAAATTGGGTTTGCAATACTTGCACGAATTGCTCCTAACTTTCTTCTAACGTTATATTCCTTTATTAAGGATTGTTTGGTTCAAATTTTATATAATATTTACCTACGGAATTCGGTAATTCTTAATGAGTAAAAATTAACAGGAAAATTGGGGCGTTACATTACTCCCCTTAAAAAGAATTTCGCCCTCGAAATCGTGACCTTACAGCTCTATACCTGCTCTGCATATTTGTTTCCAGCTCCCATGTAACTTTTCCGCTTCCACCTCGTCCCCATGCTACTTTGCGGGTACAACCTTGTTCCTTAACGCTTAACTTCTCGGTCAACGATTCTCGTGGTGGTAAGTGAAACGTTAGGTCATCTCTTAATTGTACATGTTCTGGCTCTAGTACATGACTTGGTCAGAATGATATTTCCTTAACTGGAGACATGGAAAACATCATGAAGGTTGGACAGACTCCTGGGTAGGCTATACGGAGGCTACAGATCCTATTTTGCTAAGGATTTCAAACGGACCAAGAAATCTTGGGCTCAATTTCTTTACTTTCATTGCTCGGCCTATGCCTGGTGGGGGTGATTCTTAGGAACACATGGTCCCCTTCTGAAAATCTAGCGGTTTTGCCGCTTGTCCGCATAGTTTTTCTGCGACTTTTAGAGAGAATCTTATCCTAATCTTCTTGATTTGTTCCGTCGTTTCCCTCACAATATCCGGTCCAAGTAGACTTTGCTTTCCGGGCTCATACCAACATAGAGGTGATTGACACTTCCGTCCAGAGGGCCTCGTATGGTGCCATACCGATACTTGCATGATAACTGTTGTTATATGCAAATTCAATCAGTGGAGTACTTATCCCAACTCCCTCTTTGATCTAAAACACATGCCCTTAACATGTCTCCAAAGTTTGGATAGTTCTTTCAGATTGACCGTCCGTTTGGGTGATAAGCCGTGCTCAGACATAGCTTTGAACCAAACGCCTTCTAAAAGCTCCCCAAAATTGTGACGTAAATCGCTATCTCAATCCGAGATTATCGTCGACCTACTCCATGTATTACTATCTCCTGAATATATAACCCTAACCTATCCAAGGAATAAGTCACCTTAATAGGTAAAAGTGGGCTGACTAGTCAACCGATCCACTATTACCCAAATGGCGTCATGATTCGCTCTGTCCTGAGGTTACAAAATCCATGGAGATACTATTCCACTTCCACTCGGGGATTGGTAGGGGTTGCAACATTCCAGAGGTCTTTGGTGCTCAATCTTCACCTTTTGACATACCAAGCACATATTCACCCATGTGCACACATCCTTCTTCAATCCAGGCCACCAGAACATCTTCTTCAAATTTGATACATCTTGGTGGCAGGATGAGTGTGAAATGACTCTTATGGGCTTCCTCCAAAATATCCTTTTGAGGTCACCACTAGCAGGTACACAAATACGACCTTCAAACCTCCACAAACTATTATTCCCTTGGGTAAAACCCTTCAACTTATTAGCTCACCGCCTTAGGTCTTTGAAATTTCGTATCTTCCCTTTGGGCTTGAGCAATTCTTTCCTTGAATTCACTCGTCACACTAAGATGACAAGCTCTTATGCCCTTAGTGGTCAAGGTCATCCCTAGGTTTAGGTCTCTAAACTGCTCAATTAACTCAATCTCCTTCACCATCAAATGGATACTTGTAAGGATTTCTACTAGGTTGCTACAACATTAGCTTTACCTGATGATAGTTTAACCCGAAATCATAATCTTTTAAGAACTCCATCCACCTTCTTTGCCTCATGTTTAACTCTTTTTGATCAAAGAGATATTTCAAACTCTTGTGATTTGAGAACACCTCAAACTTAACTCCATATAAATGGTGTCTCCAAATCTTCAGCAACATCCGAGCTAATTCAAGGTCATGGTAGGGTAATTTGCCTCATGTGGCTTGAGTTGCCTCACGCATAGGCCACCACTTGCCTATCTTGCATCAGGACACAACCCAAACCCTCCGAAGCATCACAGGATACTTCGAAGGCACATTGGGTCGGGTAACACCAAAATAGGGGTTGAGGTTAGCTTGTGTTTTAGCTCTTGAAAGCTCTTTTCACTTCTGGGTCCATGAAAAAGGGTGTTCTCCCAGCAGCTTGGTCAGAGGTAGGGAAATCTAGGAAAATCCCTTATAACCGACGGTAATAACCAGCTAAACCCAAAAAGCTCCTTACTTCAGTTACCGTGGTTGGTCTTTCCCAGGTCACGACCGTTTCGACCTTACTGAGGATCTAAGGATTTCTCTCTTAGACACTACATGCCCTAAAAATTTCACCTCATCCAACCAGAATTTACACTTAGAAAGCTTGGCATATAGTTTCTTTTCCTTCAGGATTTCCAGGACTATGGTTAGGTGGCATTCATGCTCCTCGTGGGCTCTAGAGTAGAGAATATCATCTATGAAGACAACCACGAACTGATCTAAATAGGGTCTAAAGATCCTATTCATGTAATTCATAAAAATTGCTAGAGCATTGGTTAATCCAAAGGACATTACTTCAAACTCAAATGACCGTATCCAGTGCGAAAGGCCGTTTTTATATATCTTCATCTCTTACTCTAATCTGGTGGTAACCTTAACCTCAAATCAATCTTAGAAAATATTGTTGCACCTTTAAGCTTGTCCATCAAGTCATCTATCCTAGGCAAAGGGTATTTGTTCTTCACTATCACTTTATTCAATTGCCTATAGTCAACACACATCCTCATACTCTCATCCTTTTCTTCACAAACAACACAGGGGCTCCCCAAGGTGACGCACTAGGCCTAACAAACTTTTTCTCCAATAAATCCTCCAATTGAGCTTTCAACTCGTCAACTCTAACGGGGACATCCTGATGGGGTTATAGATATGGACCTGCACCTAAGCAATTCTATGGAAAACTCTATCTCTCTGGGGAAACTCTGATATCTCATCCTGAAATACTTCTGGATAATTACTTACTATTGGTATCTCATTCGATACTTTATGTTTAAGAGCTACATCTACCTTAACAAATGCTTCATGAAAGAAGTATGTCAAAAAGGTCGGAGGACCTCCTTCTCAAAAGACTAACTCAGAGGACCTAAGAAATTTGGAAACCTAAAAAAAAGCTTTGTTTATTGTAGGTCTGTGTAAGAACTCATGTGGAACCTGACAACAAGTGGTACATGGAAGGAGCCTCAAGGCATATGTTTGGATCCTAGAGATTTTAGACCCTACGACCAAAAACTCTGAATCAGGAAAGTTTGTTGATGAAGGTAAGACTAAGGTTACAAGAATAGGAAATATTGGTAAGGATGATCTCAACCAGATTTCTGATGTCTTGTTTGTTGATGGTCTGGCTCACAACTTTTTTTTTGGTGAGAAAAAGGTTTAGTTAAACTCAACCTTGTTGAGAATCCGATAGGAATTCTGGCTGAACCAATATAAAAACTCTTGAGCAGTATCCCTATTTTCTTTTATCTCTTATTTTATTTTGTATTTGGTTTATTTACGTCTTTTTGGAAAGCCTTCTTTCAAGCTTTTATTTCACATTCTTTGTTCAGTAAGTTCTTTGTAAAGACATAACTCTCGTTTCATGTCTTCAAGCTCAAGGCTTGATAGTATCTTGATTGTGTTTTTCAGAAGCTAAATAAGGAAAAGTGAAGCACGATTTCAAACCCCCTTTCTTGTTCGTTTCTTACCTACAAGTGGTATCAGAGCTTGGCCTCTAAAGGGTTTACCATTCTAATGATGGAAGAGGACAAAGATCCAAAGGACAAATGGTACAAGACATTCATATAGCAAGGGACACTCTATTAATAGATCACCATTCTTTGATGGTGGGATTATACCTACTGGAGATTCAATGAAGCGTTCATAAAATGCACAAGCCTTGACTAGTAGGAGATAATACAAGAAAGAGATTTTTTGTTCTGAGGAGAAGTTCCAGGAGAGAATCATGCACCCTCAATTTCAAGAGAAATCCCTCGAAGAGGTGGAGGAGCAGCATAAGGCTAGAGTTTAATGAACTCAAAAGCTAAGTATCTTCTCATGTGTGCACTGAAGTAAAGCTGAATATGACAAAATTATCGCTTGTGACACGAAAAGGAAATATGGGACAGGCTTGCACATGTTGAACGAAGGCACTGATCAAGTGAAAGAAACAAAGAATCAGGTAGCTGCCATCAATATGAGATGTTCAAAATGACATATCAAGAAAATATTGATGAAATGACCACAAAGTTTATGCATATCATAAACCAAACTAAAAGATTAGGCAAAGATATTTTAACTCTAAGATGATTTTGAAAAATTCTAAGAAGTATCCCTCAAATGGCTCGGTGAAATCAAATCATTACCTTAGACAAAAGATTTTCAAACTCTTGGCCTGGATGCACTCATTGGGTCATTTAAACCCATTGAGGAGTGCTCTCCAATGCATGGTGAATCCACCAAGAAGAGCAAGTCCATGACCTTAAAGTCATCTAATCAAAAGCAAACAAAGTTAAAGCAATTAAGTTGCTTAAACCTCTGAAAAAGAGGAAGAAACAATATTAGACAGTAATAAGAAGATGGAAACTAGGTTTCCATGTTGGTTAGGAAAATATTCCAGGGTCCTGAAAGGCAAAATAAAGAGAAGAAGAGACATTAATGAGGAAGGACAAAAAAGATAAGGTGAAGCTTGAAAGTGTCATTTGATACCATTGTAGGAGAAAGGACTTTCCAACCAGAATGTCCTAAACTCAAAGGTCCACAAAAGAAGTTTGTCCTAGGAAGAAAGACATGTTGGCCACCTGGAGTGAATCTAGGAAGAAAAGGAAGGATCATAAGATTAGGAAGAGATGGATGTTGCCAACCTATGCTTCATGACAGGCTACTTATTAGAAAGTGAAACTTGAGTAAACAATTCTAATCTTTCCTACATGAACTTTTATCGTTATATGAAGAGTTACTAGAAGATTCTTAAACTCTTTCTTTTCACTATCTCAACATAAAATGGGAACATGAAAAGACTATTTTAGAACTTAAATGATCAAGACAGAAGCTAGAATCTAAGGCTTGAAAAGAAGAATTGAAAGGAGAAAATAAGATTCTACATATAAGATTCAATGCCTAGAATTTGAAGTTACTAGTAAAAATAAAAACACTCTAGAAAGTCATTTTGAGCCAGAGAACTTCAAGGCTTCTAAAATCTAACTTTGGAAAAATGGTGAAAGGATAAAAATATTTTTTTGATTCTTGGAGGTTAACGACCATATTTTAAAAAGATTGGTTCTGGATATGAAGAAGAATTTGATGAGAAAGGAAAATCAACTCTTTTTAAGAAAGTAAAGAACAAGGCTTCTTATACTTTATGTTTTAAGAAGGACATCTACCTCAATGTTTCATGAAAAAGAAGTATCTCAAAGGTTGGAGGAAACCTCCTTCTCAAAAGACTAACTCAAGAGGACCTGGAAAATTTAGAAACCTAAAAAAAGGCTTTGTTTATTGTAGGTTTGTTTGAGAACTCATGTGAAACCTAACAAGTGAGCACGTAAAGGACAGTCAAGGCATATGTTTGTATCCAAGATAGTTCAAATTTACGACCCAAAAACTCTGGATTAGTAAAGTTTGTTGATGAAGGTAAGGCTAAGGTTACAAGAATAGGAAATATTGGTAGTGATGATTTCACCATAATTTCCGATGTTTTGTTTGTTGATGGTCTGGCTCACAACTTATTAAGTATTAGCCAGTTTTGTGTCCAATGCTTTAATGTTGTTTTTAATATCCATGCATGCCAAATAGTTAATCTATGTCCCAATAAGTCATTTTGTTGTAAAGAGCAGGAATAACACATGTATTATTCTTGGATAATTGAAGAGATCAATCTATAAAATGTCGCATTCTTCATGGATGATAAGTGATTATGGCATAGAAGCTTGCACGCCCTCATATGAAGTCATTTATGAACTCTTAAAGAACTTCTTAAAGACCTATCAAGGATCTAATTTGACAAGGCTCAACTTGTGATTTCTGTGAAAGGGTAAGTATGAATATCATATTTTGTCCAGATACTTTTATTTGTTTATTATATTTTTTTGGGAAAAAAAGAAGAAGCACTATGAGTTTTTGTTTTTTTCTTTCAGCCTGAGTCTCATTCATCCTAGTCCAAAAAACAAAATAAGCCTATTGTCTAGCCCATATATTCTCACTGGCCCGTTACCACTC